>LBNU01036165.1:42610-60324 GCA_014162995.1 Artemisia annua | reverse complement strand
GATCTTATTTTTACAACTTTAAGTTTGATCTCACATTAACCCTCCCCTATATATATATATATATATATATATATATATATATATATATATATATATATATATATATATATATATATATATATATATATATATATATATATATAGGATTTGGTTCCATTGATATAATCTAGGCCATTCAAATCTATTAAAGAATCTAGGCCATTCAAATCAATTAGTTTTAATGCATTATACATGTCATTAATTTAAATCAAAAGGGTAAAGTAGTAATTGAATCATTAAAGAATTTATTGAAGAATAACTACTCCTACTATTACGTTTCTAAAAAATGTTCCAATTTGAACGCATGATGATGGGATCTGGATACATTTTGTTGCCATCCTAACTTTTAAGTATCTATGTTTTTTTGAATCAATCATTTTTTTAAATTTATTATTAATCACCAATTAAGTACAAACTTATTTGAAGATTCAAGATTACTTTTTGAAAAAGGGGTTGATACTTCCACATTGCAATTTACTACATCCACATTAAAATCATGCATCATGACAAAATATTTTTTGTCATGATGCATGATTTTAATGTGGATGTAGTAAATTGCAATGTGGCAATATCATTTGCCTTTTGAAAATACGAGAACCACAACTAAATAAAATATACTCGTATGATTCAAGCTTTTCAAATATAACATGTATTACATACACGTTTTGGGCTTTTGAATCATAAAATGTTGTAGCTTTAAATTTTGAATCTTTAGAAGAAAAAAAAATCGTAATTTCATTTTGCATCATTTGTCAATTTGTGAATCATGCATCATTTATTCGGGTTTATGAATCATAATCGAATTAGTCAATCAAAAAAGAAATTTTTAGTGTTTTGTTGAATAGTATTTGTTTTTTTAATCAAAAGTAAATTATTATTTTAAATTTTGAATCACTCATTATTGAAAAGCAGATGATGGTTCAGTTACCTATTTTTGGATTTTTAGTACTCCTATTTGATATAATAATGAACCACTAATAGACGATAATTGTAATAATGTAAAAGGATTTACTAATTCTATGAATCATCAAATTAATAAATAATAAAAGTTGGGGTAATGTTAAGCGTATTCCTGGACCTGAAGGTGACGAATGAAAACAAAGAACCAAAATAAAAAAAATGAATTAGTTAGTCATTTTTCAATTTATATATGGAGGAGGTGAAGGTTAATGGGTGCATTAAAGATGTTTAAATGAAAAGGCAATATAGAATTATGAATACCTATCATGCCCTTGTATTGGTTTAGTGAGATGAACGATCTAGATTGTTTCTCATTCTTCTCAATCTAAAACCCTTCTCAATCGATCGGGATTATATATATATATATATATATATATATATATATATATATATATATATATATATATATATATATATATATATATATATATATATATATATATATATATATATATATATATATATATATATATATATATATATATTTAAAGGCTATTGTAGTCTTTTTATTATCCATTGCATTCCAATCTATCATAACAACCAACACATAATTATCTATACTATATAAAACATTTAAGTTGTGGGCTCCACCAAAAATTAAGATAAGGAGCTCCACTCATGGAGTGACATGTGTCACTTATCAACTAAAAAATCACCTTTATTTTCAAATTGAAATATCTTTTTATCTACTTATTTTTTTTTATGATCTAATTTCACCATATTTTCTAAAATTTTGTGCTCTTTAATTCAACATCCATTTTGATATATTTTTATAAGTTTTTAGTTTTTACATTTTTAGTAGGTTTATTTTATTTTGATTCAAATTTTACAACTTTAACTTTTATTTCAATAAATGCAAACTTAATTCGTCAAAAACATATACTTTTAGAGTTTTGGAGAGAGTGTTTGAAGGGTAAGAGATTGCGAGGGTCTTTCTATATGCGGGAATAATGATGTCACAGGAAAGCTACAGGAAACCCAAATAAAGACATACAACTAACAGGTATATATTTGGAGTGTTGTGAAACGAATTCACTAAGCAGTTAGGGAATTACGGGAAGAGTTGGTTAGAAATTCATTTATTATATTTATAATGCAACTATATTTATCGCCGCCGCTGTGCGCGGGTATCCAACTAGTAATCGTAATGCCTCATTCTATTACTCTATTTATTCCATTAAGACGTTCATTTCATTCCGTCACTAATTCATTCCGTCATACCAAACAGATATATTTATTTGGACACTCACAGAATAAGCAGATAAAGCACAATATGAGTTACGTACAAGTAACTGAAGCATAAAAAAAGAGTGTCCCAATAACTATTTGGAGTGTGCAAATCACCTCCCTTTTCTAATATATATCTACAAACAAACATGACATCCAATTATGTGAATATTTTTTGTAAGTTTTTTTTGTGGTTTTAGCATTTTTCAAAAAGTTACTTTATCAATTTTTTCACATATAACTTAAACCAAAAAACATCTTCCCTCCATCACTTGCGTTATAGGAAACCACCTAACATACACATACTAAATAAAACACAAATACAACATAAAAAGACATAATAATAATAATAATAATAATAATAATAATAATAATAATAATAATAATAATAATAATAATAATAATAATAATAATAATAATAATAATAATAATAATAATAATAATAAAGGAAAAAGCGTGTAGCATGAGCTGGTCATGACGGCGCCAACCCTAGAGGGGTCTCGGGCTCGAGTTATTCGTTGGCGTTATGGGATGGCGCGCGAGGCCATCCAGCCACCTACACCGTGCCCTCTTAATGTACAAATATCTTACAAAACTTTGCGAAAATGTTCGCCTAAGTTACTGAACTTTGTTTTTGTTCACTTGAGTTACTCAACTTTGCGTGTTGATTAACATAGCTATCGGGATATGTTTTATAAAACGAGGACTAACTTTTTAATTTTTTCATATTTGCCAATGCAATCCATGACCTAGGATATACTAGTCACAAAATGCCCATGGCTAACAAACAAACACATGCCCTTTTTTTTCATTTGCCGAAGAGATTCAAGGCTGGCCCCCAAACTCCAAAATAAGGTCCCCAATATTAGATTTCGTGAATAATGGACCCCCATGTCATAATATGTGAATTTTAGGGGCGAATGATGGCCATAGACACGTATTACATTGGGTGATTAATCTCGTTTAATTCCATCGTTTTGTTTTGTACACAAGGGTTTAAAAATAGGGAAGGTTTAGGTTTTTAGGGTTTAGGGTAGAGGTGTGCACGGTTCGGTTTGGGTCGGTTTTGGCTAAAACCGAAACCGACCCGAAATGTTCGGTTTTTATAGAACCCAAACCGAAACCATCGGTTTTTGGCGATTCAATTTTTTTCGGTTAATTATCGGTTTTGGTTCGGGTTTTCGGTTTTAACTATTTATATTTTGGCATGGCAAAGTTATACCAACAAACTTGTATTACATAGAAAATTAGTTATTCTTTTTTTTTTTTTTTTTTTTTCAATTTAAGCATAATAATGTTTATCGTATAATTCACAATTACACACATATAGATGAGACACATACACATGCAAGTGAACATACACACAGTATTATCATTGTCATATATTTATTAATATATTCTCAAGTAAAACACGACACGATAAACACGCATATAAACATAAATGTTAAGATAAATATATTATAAATCCATCCACAAAATGAATATGAATTTATAAATTTGATTTACTTAGTTATTTATTCATATTATATTATTTATATATTATTGTATAATAAAATCGGTTCGGTTCGGTTTTTACGGTTCGGTTTTTTGACAAAAACCAAAATCACTATGCGGAGTGTTGTGAAACGAATTCACTATAACTTAAACAAAAAATATCTTCGTTATACATTTAGAGTGTTGTGAAACGAATTCACTATACACATACAACTAATACATATACATTCGGAGTGTTGTGAAACAAATTCACTATGCGGGTAGGGAATTGCGGGGAGAGTTGGGCTGTCAATTTATTTACTATATTTATAATAGAACTATATTTATCGCCGCCGCTGTGCGCGGGTATCCGACTAGTAATTATTAATAAGGCAACACATGGTTTCATCAGTATCATGCAAATTATTAACATCAGTATCATGCANTTTTTTTTTTTTTTTTTTTTTTTTCAATTTAAGCATAATAATGTTTATCGTATAATTCTACAATTACACACATATAGATGAGACACATACACATGCAAGTGAACATACACACAGTATTATCATTGTCATATATTTATTAATATATTCTCAAGTAAAACACGACACGATAAACACGCATATAAACATAAATGTTAAGATAAATATATTATAAATCCATCCACAAAATGAATATGAATTTATAAATTTGATTTACTTAGTTATTTATTCATATTATATTATTTATATATTATTGTATAATAAAATCGGTTCGGTTCGGTTTTTACGGTTCGGTTTTTTGACAAAAACCAAAATCACTATGCGGAGTGTTGTGAAACGAATTCACTATAACTTAAACAAAAAATATCTTCGTTATACATTTAGAGTGTTGTGAAACGAATTCACTATACACATACAACTAATACATATACATTCGGAGTGTTGTGAAACAAATTCACTATGCGGGTAGGGAATTGCGGGGAGAGTTGGGCTGTCAATTTATTTACTATATTTATAATAGAACTATATTTATCGCCGCCGCTGTGCGCGGGTATCCGACTAGTAATTATTAATAAGGCAACACATGGTTTCATCAGTATCATGCAAATTATTAACATCAGTATCATGCATTTGCATAATGGGTTAATGGCATCTAATAACAATAAACTTTTTCAAATGTTCATATATCAGTTATGAACCCAATAAAATACCATAATACCAATCAACCTTTCAAATTTTAGCTTGATATCTTACTTTTGCTTACGTGGCATGACCGGTAACCGGCTACACCGGTTAATTGCATACATGGTTTTTTTTTTATTTTAATTTTTTTTTTTATTTTTTTTACGTGAAGTTAGCTTTTTCAAAATACCCATAAAACTTTGTCAAATGTTTCAAAATACCCAACAAATTTTGTCAGATGGTCACTTATCAGACATGAACCCAATCTGACGTGGATCATAACGGTATAAATTTATGACCTGTCATGTACATTTGTCGCTGACGTGGATTTTGGAAGTAAAATTAAAAATTAAATTAAAATTTAGTCCAGAGAAGATTGGAACACTTGTACCTTGTCTTAGAAAATAAGAACCCTTACTCTTTACTATTTTTAAAAAGTAGTAGTACTATTCTTTTGCAAAATTTTTGCAAATTGATAGAAGATAACTTTTGAAAGAGTATAATGTCAAGGAGAATAATTTAATAACTCACTAAAATTGAGGGTTATTTTTATAAACCATCTACGTGTCCAGAGGCTATGTATTAGTAATTTTTTAAACATGTAAAAAATTAAAATAAAAAAATGAAGCTACCCATGTTCTAACATGGGTTTTTGTCTTCGTTATGTGACTACACAATCGCTAGACTAAATTATCGTTGTTTTTTTACTTATCTCTTTTAAGTTATTTAATATATAGAAGCTTATTAACAAAGATTAGTGGTTGTTATCGGTCATTGAACCGTAACAAATAAGATTGTTAATATTCAAACTGAAAATGTTGAATCAGTCCCAGATTGTTTTTAAACTTTTGTACTCGTAGTATTGTGGACCGGGTTGTTTCTCTGCCTGCAGTGTTAACCCAACACAAACCTGCAACTTCAAGTTTCCCGACAAACAAAAATCACCAAGTACTCATAATCAAGAATTTCGGGTTTTGTTTTGTAAAACATCAAATCACCAATATTATACAGTTGCCAAAAGTATAAATGCATTCATATATTTTTGACTTTTACAAAAATAACCTCGATACGGCAATGTGAAGTGTGAACCTTATTAAAAAAAAAGGTACCTGGTTAGTATGTGTTTGCCAAAAGATAAAAAGTCAAAAATATATGTATGCATTTATACTTTTGGCAACTGTATAATATTGGTGATTTAATGTTTTACAAAACAAAACCCGAAATTCTTGATTATGATTACTTGGTGATTGTTTCCTGACGTGAATGGCCGCTTTCTTGGAACTAATTCATAGGCACTTGAAATTCGTTATAGAACTAGTTTGTTGGGAAAATTGAAGTTGCAGGTTTGTGTTGGGTTAACGCTGTACTTCAAAACTGGCCAGCAATAATTGTAAATCTCACTTCATATGATTATCATGATAGTTTTCTTTACATGGTGGAAAGCATATATAGATTTATATACATTTCTTTTGAAGCACGAACACACTCGCACACTCTAATCTAACATACTCTACACATGTAAACTATGCAATATATCGTTGCTCACGCATGAGCAATAGGTAAAACCAAGAGTCTGGTCACAGGTTGATTAATTGGCTGTCTAGGATCACCCACTAGTGACATCAAGTCAGTGTCACAAGCAATTAATATCATATCATCATCTTCATCTACATATTTGAGTTTGAAGCTTCCAAGTCTGAGCTGAAACCTTGTTGCAACCATCTCTTTCAACTTTAACAGTCCATCTAAAAGTGTGAATGGAAACTTGACCATATTCTCTTTGTATGTTGCCTTAATTGTCAACTTTTTCACTGCGCTTGCTGTTGCATTCTCAATAAACTTCTCTCTCATGGAAGTTTTAAACTGTGCAAGTCCATCAGGTGTACTGACAACTACATTTGCTTGAATCGACTTCAGACGCTTTCTATTGGACCACCATTGCATACCAAGATTATTGCAAATGCCCCTCAACTTGCTTATGCCAACTACATATACACAATGTACAAATTAAGATGAGACCGTTAGAAAAAAAAGCACACATGTATAGACACGACTGAAGATAGAAATTGGAGAGTAGGGCGGGTTGGGACATCTCAAAAGATTACGAAACCGTGAGAAGTCAAAGGTTCACTACATTTGCCACTTTGATTCACAACTTTTAGACATCAGTACACATCCTTTTTAGTTGTATTGATGTCTTAAAGGCTCTCAATGGTTCACTACATTTCTCTTATTGTTGGTCAATTTGTGATAATACGGTGGGAATATGTCACCCAATTTGATGATTTTCACCCTAATATGGTAAACCGAATTACAAAATTAGTAAATAAAAGTATCCTCAAAGATATTTCAGAAAAATTATGTCATTACAGTGATTACATAATCTAATGAATCTAAAGACAATTAGGATATTTTTAACTCGTTCGACCCATTTGACCCGTTTTCTTTGCACATCTAGCTTAATGTATAAAAGATATGATATAACCCAAATCCACCCAATTTATAGGTAAAGGGGTCAAAATTGCCATCTCTAGATGTTACGAACAAACTATGAACTTACCACCAAGGTTAGCCACGGCTTTCTCCATTGTCTTTCCACAATGTTCTCTGATTTTCACCATTCCAGATGACAAGGCAGTCCTCTTCCTTTTTCTAATTGGTTTATTGGAAGTACCGTCTAATTTATCCGACACAAAACTGGCCACAATCTGCTTTGGGGACATAACAAGATAATCGTTTTTCTGCGTTGCATGCTTAATTAAATATCTTTTCCTCCAGCGTTTCAAGGATAACATAAGTTGTACTACTTGGCACATAGAATCTAATTTAAAAGGGGGATAGCCATGTTTACCACAACTCCACCACTTGCCTGAACACCCATGACGTTTGCTTGAACAACTCCAACGCTTAATTCTAACAAGGAGCAACACAACACCAAATAAATCAACACGTGACTGTGATTTTTGTGACAACTTTGAGTCGGTAACACCCACAGTTCTTTCATCATGCTCTTGACAGAAACCCTTCGGAGTGGTTCTGCTGACTGAAAAGAGCAAATTGGCCAAAATAAAGTGTTATTGTGAAGAAATATGAAATATTACAAATAACTATAAACAACTAAGAGGACTCGGAGTGGTGGCATGGACCCAAAAAGAGGGGTGCCAACCGTGACCAACATAGCCGTGACCAACGAGGAGGTTGGTTCTTCAAAGTGTGGGGTATTGTTACGATCCCACATCAGCCAAGCATGGGATTGGTTGATGGTTTATAAGTCTAGTTGTCCCCTCTTTTTACAAGCTAGCTTTTTGAGTGAGTTCTACACTTAGACTTATGAACCGATACGAGCCAAGTATAGGAGAAGTTCGTATCAATTTTCTCTAAAATAAAAACGCTGGCAGCTTTAGAAACCTTGGTTAGTAAGGCTCTTATCTTGAATTAACGCTTTGATTTCGTATCAATTTTCTCTAATAAAAGCCCTCTTAACCGTTGTCTCAATCTCTAATCAAAACCCTAGTCTTTTTTGGAACAATCACAAAAATACCCATTTTCGTACTTTTTTGCGATTAAAAAAAAAAAAAAAAAAAAAAAAAAAAAAAAAAAAGGTTTGCAAGGGAAAAATATCACCAATTATGGAAGCAAAAGTTAAACAAAGGTCCTAAAGCATAAGCTGTTCGCTAAAAAAATGGAAAAGATGTTGCAAAAGTATGGATCAAGATCTCACAATTGTGGCTAATAAAATGTTTTTTTTTTTTTGGTTACATATAGAAATGAAATGAGAAGAAAAAGAAAGAAAGATATAACACTGTTGACTGATGATTGAGACGAATAAGATCGAGAACCGAATGAGGAATCAACAGAATGAATAAGTGAATTCATGTCCATATACAAAATTAGCAGATATATCTTTGATCAACACTTTGTATTAATTCAAGATACTTTGAGCTTCCTTTAATTGTTTGAATTTTGTTAAGCTTGGAAACTTTGTGAGAATGAGGATTTAGAAGTGAAATTTCAAAGTTCAAGACTGCGAGAATTGCATGGGAGTTTGTGGTGTCTTATATACCCGAGAGTTATGGTTTTTTTTTATTTTTTATTTATTATTATTATTCTTTCGATTTGGAAACTTTCCACTTATATAAATTTATTTTCTCTACTAATTATAAAGAGTTTATAAAGAGTGTACGTGCATTTTTAAAATTTTGAATCTTGTAATTTAAAACTTAAATTAATGTATTTTGTCTAAATTGCCTCTAGGTGTAGTACCCTTTAATACACAACTAACTTGATCAGTTCTAAACTTGACCAATTTTCAAAAAAACCATACTATAGTAACTTTAAAACACACACGTTTTGTATTTCAAAAAACACACGCTTTGCATCAAGGGTCAAAATAGAGTCATGATTTTGTAAATATAATTATGCCGCTATCTACAGTTGTTTTGTGCAGGTATTCGTCTAGTGTCATAATAAACTTATAGATTGAAAGTTTCAAAATAAACTACAAAAAATGAGCTTATCTATACTACCTATAATGGAAAAATGGTCAATGTTGAGTTTTCAAGAAATGTTGAGTTTTCAATAATGGTTAAATGAGAGAGAAAAGTGAAATGTAATTAATACTCTTATTAAAACACCTCATTACTTAAAAGTACAATGATTTATTCACATTATACAACCAATTAAAACATATCTACCAAATTAAATACAACCAATTAAAACACAAACCGGGTTGACCCGGGACGATTCAAACCCGGCGGGTTGACCCGGTTTAATTTGACCCATTTCCGACCCAACCTAGCAAGTTGACCCGGTTTAAATCGACCCATTTTTCGACCGGAACGGTTCAACCGGTTGAACCACCCGGGTCGAACCGGGTTTCAAAACATTATCCATTACTTAAAAGTACAATGATTTATTCACATTGTACAACCAATTAAAAACATATCTATCAAATTAAATAAAAACCAATTAAAACACAAACCGGGTTGACCCGAGACGCTTCAAACCCGGCGGGTTGACCCAGTTTAATTTGACCCGTTTTCGACCCAACCTAGCAAGTTGACCCGGTTTAAATCGACCTATTTTTTGACCGGAACGGTTCAACCGGTTGAACCACCCGGGTCGAACCGGGTTTCAAAACATTATGTTTAATTCCCAAATCTTCAAACTTTTATTATTTTTCGTTTATAATCTATAAAAATTTTTTTATCAATAAACTATCTATCGCTATAAAATCTCGTTGCTATGCACGGATACTCGTCTAGTGAAACATAAACTCAAAACCAAATAAGCCCCCAAAATTTTAAGAGACAAAAAATATATATGTCGGTTTGTTTGCTGAAGACAGATCAAAAGACCCAAAGAAGTAAAGATGAAAAATATTCTTTAAAAAGGAAAGAGAACCAGGTGAAGAAAGAAAAGAGTATATTTTTTGTGATTCGGAAGAATCTTTAAAGAAATTAAGGAAAACGATAAATGCAAAATGGAAATGTTGACTTTTTTTATTTTTCAATTGAACGAAAGGTTGTTCAAAAAAAAATGAACCAGTGAATAAACAAATAAAAGCAAGTATTCTGACTTAGCTCGACAAAGATAAAAGAAAAAGAGGAATTAAAAAAAACATGTGATGTATTACGAAGAATACGAAGGCCATAGAAATGTAATATACTTTTTTAATCGTCATGGAAGCCACAAATGTGATATCAAAGTGCACAAGCAAATAACAAGAAAAATAAAGAGTAAAGATTTGCATGTGGTGGGGATTGTTATCAACAAGGTTATAAATAGTGTGAGGCGTGACGTGGCGGCCTAGTCAAGTCTCAAGCCTTAGCGTGAGGCGTGAAGCGTGACGGCATGACGTCTTTAAGGCGTGAACTAAGGCGGCAAAAAGTATTTATAGATTTATAAACTTATATTATATTTCATTAGTGTATCATATTTCATATATATCGAGTTTATAAAAGGTGTTATACATAAGCAATAACGTCAAGAAACTCTCTTTACATTTGTAATCTTCTTCAAAGACTAGTAAACCCCTAAACGTCAAATACCAGTAAACCTCAAATGTGATGCCCAAATTCCAATTACTAGTAAATCCCTTAAACACCTCAAATACCAGTACACCTTATCGCGTCTTATCGCACCTCATCTCATGCCAAGCCTTAAGACGACGCCTTAATCTATTGCGTAGCGTGAAGGTGACACCTCGCGCCTTTGCGGCGCCAAAGAGCGCCTTTTAGAATACTGGTTATCAACAACAAAAGAAATGGGGCATTTTTATTTTGAAAACTAAAGCGGATTAAAATAAAGAGAGTTGTAAAAGGATAATGCGGATGGAAAAATCGTCGACCAACAGGAGATGGCGTCATAGCGACAGCTAGGGTGGATAATGAATGGATCAGAGGCTGATATCATATTAGATTACGTTAATTCTCGATGTATTATAAAACGCTCTTGTAATTCTTTTTTTATTTCCCCCTTTTATTATAATACTGGACCTATATGTGGTACAGGTATACCATAGAATCATGACTACATTTCCTTCACCTTATCAACCCTAATCATTTAGCTAAAAAAGTCCATCTAACATCCGAAAGGTTATCGACAATTCTTGAAACATGGTAAACATGCTTTATATATACTGAATATTATATTTATACAGAAGTTTTACATAAACGACATGCGTAAGTCTTTCATTTCAAAATGAAGGAGTTATCCCAAACACTCCCAATTCCCATAACTAGATTACTTGTTCATAAACATAAAAATATATGGGGCGTTTACAAGCTGAAATCAAAGCGTGCGGATGAGAGATGCTTGTCACCTATACCCACGAGCATACCGTTCCCACAAAATGCACTATCTTCTATTCGAAAGCCCCATGTCCAGTTCAATTGCCTATATAAAAACATAACTGAGAACTGTAAGTCATTTAGACTTAGTAAGTAAAACGAAACTGTAATTAAACATGGCATAATCTATAAACTAGTTTATGTCTTGCTACTGAATATGCCCATTTCTACATAGGTCATAAATCATTTAAACATGATGCTATTGCTATGGAATATTTCTACTAACACATCCGATATCTAGTTGGATAACTACTAATTTGCGATATCTAATCGACTTGCTAATAATGGTGCGATATGTTAGAATTTAATAATCATGACTAGCATAATATCAAGTAGCACAAGTTGCGAAAGCGTAGGATCAAATATAACATATAAAGATAACTAAAACATAAATAAAAAACGTACCGTATGTAATTCTTGATTGATGAACAAGTGAAGAACCCTAGTTAGGGTTTATGTAGATCAATGAATAATCCGTTACCGTTTTTGTTATTCGATCTCTTGATAATAACTAAAGTAAGTTATTACCTCGTTCTTGTACACACAAATTAAACCGTATTAAGGTTATGCAAGTAACAACACAAGAATAATTTTGATTCACAAAATTCGACCCACAAAGACCCAAGGGTGTTTGTACGATCGGTTTTAGGCAAAGAAAGAGAGAAAGAAAGTTAGGGATAATTGTGTGTTCAAGAGATGTGTAAAACAATTGATCTTTGGGTTGTTTATATAGGATTAAGAAACTTAGAGACCAAGTTAGGGTTAGGGAACCCCCCTTCCCTTTGTTCGGCCGACCCACAACCCACAAGGGGTTCTAGATCCTTCTCTTGTTCCCTAATTCTATACAAACCCTTCTTTCCTTATTTTGCGTCTAACGGTCATTAGCCATTTAACGGAAAACACTAATGTTCGTTAAGTTCTTATGTCTAATAATAAATATAAAAATGCATTTATTATTTTTCCTTAATACTCATTTGTATCGTGTGCAATCCCGAGGTCTCGTGTTCGATTCTAGACATTTACGTATTAATAATTAACCATATTCCAACAGCTCCCACTTGGTTATTTATTAACAGTAAAATGACATTGGTCGGCGTCTTGCAACACTCCAATGCCCCTAGTTCGACTCGAGCTGAGTTTCCTGGAAAACCCTTAACGATGAATCGTTATTATTATCCTTTTGTTTCTAATACTCTTATTAATAAAGAAATAAATCTTTATTAAATTTCAGTTTCTCGTATATAAATGATTGAACAAAATTACCAAAACATCTGAGCGTATTCCAGATAGTCTTTGGGCGTGGCCACGCAAACATTTTGTCAATCCTACGAGTGGCCCAATAGTATTAAACTTCAAAACGTGTTTTCACGTATAATCTCCTCAAAGACTTTGAGGTGATTTTCAATTTCTTTTGTATGGATTTCGTTTTCTTCAATGGGAATTTTCTTACCCCTATAAGTACGGGTAAGAGGTAAGGTTCGTGATTTTTGAATGACAGTTTTAATGTCATTTGGAATGGGGAGAATAGTGGCATATTTCCCATGTCTGGGGTGCTTCTGACAAGAGCATCAAGGCTCCATTCGTTAGTGAAAGAGCATTGCCCCATGGTGGGAACACCAAGGATGTGACCAAAATCAGGAAGGGAGTATGAAAATAATTTTTCTTGAATGACAAACTCAATATAGAGTTCATTTATGGACTCGGCTCTCAACCTAAATTGACTGTAAAATTCTAGAACAAAACTAGGAACAATTAACTCATTAATCTTGTAAAGACATTCTAGTTTAGCCAAACTTAACATGACTTCAAGGTAACCAAAATCCTCAAAGTCGGGATAGACAACTCGACCTTCATGGATACAACATTTTTCAAAACGTTGGAATTTATATGATAGAGGTGGAGTGTGATCAGTGGAAACGATGGGTATGTAGTCGCGTGTCTTAGTGTGATCAACCCAGTTTGGTTTAGGCATGTTTTTCCTATATAAGAAACATGAAGTAAAGTAAATGTTAAGTTGGTTAGCCTATTAATTTTATACTTATCCCAAACACATTTTTTTATACTATAATTCATTATAATTTCAAAATTCTTGATTCATTTCGTTGCATTGTTATGAAAACGTTTCTGACATTTATTAACAATGCATAACTACGTTTTTGTTACGTGATTAAGCAAGATTAACAACAGTAAAATCAAATTGGGGATGACCTTATTTTTGACCCATTTTCAAAATTCTCAAATTAGATTAATTAGTTTGTTAATCCGTGTATTATTAGTGCTACATTGTCTAGATTTGCTTTCAATTGTTGTAAATTTTGCAAGGAAATGAAAATCCCCAATTTTTAATTTTATGTTCATGTGAACCCTAATAATTGAATTGCGAATTAAATAAGTGAAATTGAAGAAATTAACTTACAATGGAGTGATTAGTGGGTGTAGGTGATTGATGATCTCGATTTTGAAAACCTTGAACTAGTTTGATTTTAGGTGAGTAAGAATTTAGGTGTAAGGTCGAGTTTTTTGTCTTTTTATCAGCAGAAGGAGAGTGTTTGGTTTAGTGTTAGATGTTCTGCATAAGAAAAAACGGGTTTGTATGCTGAATTAACTGGATGGTCCTTTATCGAATAGGACCGCCAGTCGATAAGGGACCGTCACCAGTAAGTGTGTGGTTTTGCCGATTTTTGGTGTTTTGGTCATTATGAAAATCTTTGGTTTTAAATCGTTTTAAAACATGACTCTTTTATTTTAAGACACGGAATTGACTCGATACGCATGAGTAGGCTATGGAATGGGTATGGAGTAGGGTCGAGACAAAAGAAAGGGGAAAGACTCGATGTGCTTGAATAAAGAGTGGATTTTGAGTCGAAACAGGAGAAAAGGAGAGGTAAGACGTTAAGTGAAGTTCAAGGACGAGACTCGCATCGAGAAGGCCAGAAGTCAATCATGTAAGTTTACAATAAAACTTATAGACGAGAAATTAGAGAAAGGAGAAAGAGTGAATCAAGTGTGCACTTGATGCGCGTGGATTGCAACACGCACTACGTTTTACCTCCGAGGGATCTCGAGAAGCTTGCAATCCCACCAGGCAGTGTACCTGACGATGTAGTATAGTTTAGTGGCAAGTACCGGGGTTGATCGTTCTCTACGCAGGGAATAGTGTTCGTTTAGGCTAAAGGCTACTCTAATCTAGGTCTAAGGGTGGAGGAAGATTCTTTTTGTATTTTTATATTTTATGAAAGCAGGTAAAATCTCTGGTTTTGGAGGAGAGGGCGGAATTAGTTGCTAGTCAACTAACCCAGTTATCTACTCTTTAATCTACTTATATTTTTGTATTTTTTTTTAGGTTTTGGAGAAATCAGTGTGGAGAGTAGTGTATTACTTAGATTTCATTTTACTCCTAACTATCTTTTACCATGTAATTAGTATGTTGAGTTTGCGTGGATGACGGGTGTATTCCTAACAAGTCGTAGGGAGTGCGTTCAATTCCCTAACTCTATTAGTTCCTACCTCACTCTATGACGATACGTCAAGCATCCTATCATGAGCTCACCGATAGCAACCTATGCATGAAATACTACCTTAAAATCGATTAACGCACATACGATTCACGTTTCTAAAGACGTTCAAGCTTGTTACCGTTATAGGAGATTAGCCATTTTCTCTAGTCTAACGTAGATGAAACATTCACCCAAACACAATCACAACATACACATCACATGATAATCAATAGTTAGGTTTCATTAGATTTAAGCCAACACAAGGTAAATTAGCCTAGCATGTTGAAAGAAAGACAGACACAGCATATATCACACAACACATAGACATATCGTATGAATAAAGACTTATCTTGGATTAAACATGCAAGTTAGGAGGGTTAGGATACCCTCTAAGGTCTCGTAATACACGTTACTAGGGTTTAACCCTAAAGTTCTCCACTCCAAAATTCCTCAAAATTCGGTCCAAAATTCGTCACAAAATAAGAAAAAACGTTCTATATATATAGAAAACGCGGCTGACGGCGTCAGGCCCAATAGGTGACGCGTCAGCTCGGCGATTAGGGGTTCCTGACGGCTTCCTTGACGTGGTCATGTTTCCTTGTTCCAGATCTGACGGCCTTAGTGACGGCGTCACCATTTTGCACTACAAACTCTCTGGCCCGTCACGAGTATTTTCCAATTCTGGACTTCACTTGTTCTGACGGCGTCACTTAGTAGAGGTGACGGCGTCACCTTCAGTAATCTCAAGGTCTTTGAGTTTTGTTGTTTCCGCACTTTTTCACTCCGAAAACGCCGAAAATGCTTCTTTGTGATTTTCCCTTCAAAAGATACCTGAAATGAGAAAATAAACGACTTTGGGTGAAATCCAAACCAAAAACATACGAATTAGGATCAAACCGACCCCCTAAAACGTACATTTTTCGTCTCATCAAATACCCTTACACCTTGAGATTTGCTTGTCCTCAAGCAAATGCGCTTTTATTCCAATTGAAAACAAGTTAGAGGTCATTTAATGCGAACTTAAAAGTAATTACAAAGATTTAGTCGTTCCGCTTTACTCAAAATAAGCACGGAGAAATATACAATAGCACCTCTCATGTAGTGTTTGGATACTCACATTCTCGCGTTTGATAATATGTAGATATAATGTAAAGGAATGGACAATATCACTCACTACCTGTCATAATAAATAGATTACCATAGGCTTGAAGAGAGGATCAAAACCTTCTCCACTAAAGGTGTAAGCACCTAGGATAACTATCAAAGAGGGCTTTACAAAAGGGTTATAACGGGAGGTTTAGGGACATTGAAAAACACGGTTTGGTTGGATAAGGGAATATTTACTGGGGTAAGTCAATCATCTTATTTTAAATATACAAGTGCGTTGCCAAGCCAAGACTAGACTCAATTTCTTAAACTATCAAAACTTTCTAACATTTATTTAAGATTTAAGAATAGGTGTGGATGGTAGTCGTATGTTTTTTTTTTTTTTTTTTTTTTTTTTTTTTTTTATGAATACCTTTACCTTTTATAAATAATCTAATGGGGGATTTAAGCTTTTCCCCTTACATTGAACTTATTACATACTTTACTTTTACTATTCTGCGACTCGAATTGAAATAATTAAAACACTTGGGTACTTCTTGAAAAGTTTAGCAACATGATGGGGGTAATAAATGAATGTTCTTCCCATTACTCCATAACCACTAGTACTTTACCCATGAGTCCCAACTCATCCCAAAACAATATGGTAATACAGATATGATCAACTTAGCAACAACTAACTAATTTAGATAACTATGACAAGGGTTTAACAGATAAACAATATGCACTAAAGGTGAGTGCAACAAGGGTAAGGCTAAAGCGATTTGGTTGGCAATTTGGGGTGTGATTGTAAACAATTTCTTCCTTTAAGTATGATCGCTTAAGTTAGAAACGAAAGATAGGCTCTGAGGGATGTACTAGCGGGGTATCGTTACCAAAGATGGGTACATCGCCAAAAGTCTGGGAGAATTACTTGACCAATGTAGCCAATGTTAATTATATAATACAGGTTTAAAACAAGTTATCCTAAGCCTCTTATCATGTAGTTATCCTAATTAACGAATGTAGTCTCACTTGTGGACTCGGACATGGTCACTAACGCAAGTTCTAGAATCTAAGTGTCTACCTGTACACACATGGGACTAAAGTTGAGTGCCTCTCTTGCCTACCAATTCTAGGGGAACCTCACATATCTTGGGTGGAAAATTTGGTGTACATTTTTGTGCTATATAAATCCTCCTTATCTCATGAGACGCTTTATTAGGACTAAAGTTTCCCTCCTAATTAATGGTAAAAAATTTAAATCTTGCTCTACAAATTACTCTAAAGCAAGTGTTTCTTTTGGTTTTTATTACACAGTACTCTTAAACAAGCACAAAATCAAGCAATTATGATGAGGTCTTCATTATCTATCCTTATTTTACCCCCCCTTACACTTAAGTTGAACATTTGTCCCTAAT
>LBNU01036165.1:18207-42062 GCA_014162995.1 Artemisia annua | reverse complement strand
ACGTATACCTAGAAAGCAAGTAAGATATAATGCTTGTGGAATGATTTTTCTACAGATTTCCTGGAATTCATAAGAGAGATTTTGACAAACATACAAGTTCCGTTAGTAAACTTTAATCAACAAATAAATTCCAGATTTTTGCACCTGACGTCGTCAGGTATTAACTCCTGACGCCGTCAGAGTGTTCTGACAGAAAGTTTAAGTTGAGTTTCCGGAAAATTTCTTGGAAAACCTTTGGCTCAATTCCTGGGAATTCTGCAGAAAAAATCATTATGACTCGATACAAGCATTTGACTCTAACAATTACGAATATGTAAACTAATTTCGTTGTTATGATTCATGTTCATTCGTTCTATATTAACCGATTTGGATGTCTCTTACACTTAGCTTTTGCAAATTACCTTTATATGTGATTAAGACGAAGTTAAAAACAAAATAAAGCATTTTCACAATTTAGTTTGAAGCATGAATCAATAACAAGAAATATAATTTACATACGGAAACAAATAAACACAAAGACACACAAAACATGGGTTGCCTCCCAAGAAGCGCTTTTCTTTATTAATGAGTCTTGTAGCTAGACTCGAGGCCTTGCCTCGTTACGTGACTTCTTGTCCGGTTGTGTACTCCGGACCTAACTCTAGACACTCTTTATAGAATCCTATTATTTTTCTCATGACGTAGTCTACTCCTCTACGCTTATCCTCTTCATTCCTATAGTAGACCGCTTGCTTATGTTCTTTCTCAAGGTCCGATAAAAGCCGGTATTGCTCTATCTTATATGGCATTTGGTAAGCTATTTCCTCGGTCCCTTCCTTGAATTTAACTATCCCTAGGGATGGGTCATAACTCATCTTAGAGGCCTCAACAAATGGTCTCCCAAACACTACTTGAGTTAGGCAATCATCAATTACCGGTCGAATATCCTCAACTATCACAAAATCGGTGACATAGGTGAAGTTGCCTACGAATACATGAAGTCCCTTGACCCTACCCACAAAATTGCTTATATATCGGGTATTTGGCAACATCCTAAATCCTAGTGGGTCTCTTTTTATCAAGTTGTAGTAGGCTCTACTCATGATGTTGATGGGGGACTTAAGGTCTATGTAAGCTTTCCATGCATGAAGATGCCCTATGTTGCATGGTATGTTGAGGTTAGATGGGTCACCTGCTTTGATGATTGGATTACCTAGGAAGTGTGGTGTCTCGGGGCTATCAAACAAGTCCTTATGATATTCCTTTTCTTCATTGGTGGGCCACCTATTGAAGTATTCGACTTCACTCTCTACGTCATCTACCTCCTTATTCTCAATCACCTCGGATTCTACGGTCTCAACCTTAGGGTCACTATCGTCCTTATTTTCATCATCCTCTTCCCTAGTAATTGGCTTAATAGTGACAACGTTGACAAAGTGGACATTCTTGGATGATGATGGGTCCTTAGTGGGAGATCCGCTAGTTGTGCTCCTAGTGTCCTTATTCGAGGGTGTCAACACTTGGTTGGTGAAAGCTTTCAACAAGTTGTCGAGTTTATTGGTCATCTCGCTTTGTTGTTGTTTGAAATCGGCTTCAAACCTAGACAATCGAGCTTCTTGAGATGCCATAAAGCTAGACATTAATCCTTCGAAATCGTTGGAAGGATTGTTGTTGGAGTTGCGGTTTGAGGGTGCACCGCTTGGTTGGAAACGGTTAGGTGGGTTGGAAGGGTTGCCTTGAGGTTGTTTCCACCTAAAGTTCGGGTGATTCCTCCAAGAGGGGTTGTACGAATCACCGTATGTGTTTTGCTCGGGCTTGAAAGTGTACCACTTATCTCCCGCTCCGTCGGTACGCGAGGATGCGTAGTCCGCAAAAGCTTGTTCGGGGAGTTCCTTGCAATCGCGAGTGTCGTGGGGACCTCTACACAATTCACAAGAAGAAGTGATTTTGTTCACTTGGCTTGAAGGTTTAGGAGCTTCGTAGGATTTCATTAGATACTTGACTTGGTCTTCAAGTTCCATGATCCTACGGTCGGAAGTGCTTGAGTTATTCGAAGGCAAGGATATTGCCTTGACCGTTTTGTTCAAATCACGGGGATCGTTCCAACTTTCGTTGTCATAGAGAGCAAGCTCGTCTATGAGTTCCCATGATTCCTCCGCACTTTTATCACGTAGCTTACCACCGGCCGCTTGGTCAATGGTTCGCTTTGTGGAGGGGTTGACGTGGTCATAGAATATTTGGACTTGGAGCCAAAGTTCTATGCCATGATGAGGGACTTTGTGAAGTAGGTCTTTGAATCGGCTCCATGCCTCATAGAGAGTTTCGCCTTGATGTTGTTGGAACATCAAGATGTCGCTCCTAAGTTTGCTAGTTCTCCCCGGTGGGAAAAATTGGGCAAGGAAGAGAGTGGTTAGGTCGTCCCAAGTGGTGATGGATCCTGCGGGTAAGCGCTCAAGCCATTGACTAGCTTGGTCACGTAGAGAGAATTGGAATAGGCGTAGTCGGGTGGTCTCTCGGGTGTCAACACTAAGGTCTATGGAATCTACGATTTTGAGGAAATCCTTAAGGTGTTGATTTGGGTCTTCGGAACGAAGCCCATGGAATGCGCATCCGCTTTGCACCAACCGGATGGTGTCGGATCTCAAGGGTGTCACATTGGCTCCTTGGTTGAGCTCAATGGTGTTTCGATAGCCTTGGTGGCTAGGTCGGGAGTACTCTCCTAAGGTGCGGGCTCTAGGAGGTGGGTTTGGTTGAATTAGGTTGTTGGGATCAAGGATGTTACCACCTTCCATGATGTCGGATGGTAACGGTTACGAACAAAAACACGAAGAAAAAGATAGACTAAAGAGAATCCTAGAAAAATAAAACAAAATCTCACTAGAAAGGAGTCTAGTGAGTAGACCTAATTAAGAATAAAAATTAACCTAAACAATAACTATTCCCCGGCAGCGGCGCCAAAAACTTGATGCGCGTGGATTGCAACACGCACTACGTTTTACCTCTCGAGGGATCTCGAGAAGCTTGCAATCCCCACCAGGCAGTGTACCTGACCGATGTAGTATAGTGTAGTGGCAAGTACCGGGGGATTGATCGTTCTCTCGCAGGGAATAGTGTTCGTTAGGCTAAAGGCTACTCTAATCTAGGTCTAAGGGTGGAGGAAGATTCTTTTTGTATTTTTATATTTTATGAAAGCAGTAAAATCTCTGGTTTTGGAGGATAGGGCGGAATTAGTTGCTAGTCAACTAACCCAAGTTATCTACTTCTAAGCTACTTATATTTTTGTATTTTTTTGTTTTTGAGAAAATCAGTGGTGGAGAATAGTGTTTACTTAGATTTCATTACTCCCTAACTATCTTTTACCATGTAATTAGTATGTTGAGTTTGCGTGGATGACGGGTGTATTCCTAACAAGTCGTAGGGAGTGCGTTCAATTCCCTAACTCTATAAGTTCCTACCTCACTCTATGACGATACGTCAAGCATCCTATCATGAGCTCACCGATAGCAACCTATGCATGAAATACTACCTTAAAATCGATAACGCACATACGATTCACGTTTCTAAAGACGTTCAAGCTTGTTACCGTATAGGAGATTAGCCAGTTTTCTCTAGTCTAACGTAGATGAAACATTCACCCAAATACAATCACAACATACACATCACATGATAATCAATAGTTAGGTTTCATTAGATCTAAGCAAACACAAAGTAAATTAGCCTAGCATGTTGAAAGAAAGACAAGCACAAGCATAAATCACACAACACATAGACATATTGTATGAATAAAGACTTATCTTGGATTAAACATGCAAGTTAGAGGGGTTAGGATACCCTCTAAGGTCTGTAATACACGTACTAGGGTTTAACCCTAAAGTTCTCCACTCCAAAATTCGTCCAAAATTCGTCACAAAATAAGAAAAAACGTTCTATATATATAGAAAACGCGGGCTGACGGCGTCAGCCCAATAGGTGACGTCGTCAGCTCGGCGATTAGGGTTTCCTGACGGCCTTGGTTGACGTGGTCAGGTTCCAGATCTGACGGCCTTGGTTGACGGCGTCACAATTTACACTACGAACTCTCTGGATCGTCACGAGTCTTCTTTCCACTTCTGGACTTCACTTGTTCCTGACGGCGTCACTTAGTAGAGTGTGACGGCGTCACCTTCAGTAATCTTCAAGGTCTTTTGAGTTTTTGTTGTTTTCCGCACTTTTTCACTCCGAAAACGCCCGAAAATGCTTCTTTTGTGATTTTCCCTTCAAAAGTACCTAAAATGAAAAAAGAAACGACTTTGGGTGAAATCCAAACCAAAAACATACGAATTAGGACTCAAACTGACCCCTAAAAACGTAACATTTTTCGTCTCATCAACATGGGATTATATGGGTAAGTGATGATTAAGAATATACAAGTCAGTCCAAGTCTATAGTCAAATGTCATTAGCTTCACTTCCTTGAATCATAACCTTGTAGTCTTTGAGAACTTCATTCTTTCGCGATCAATGCTTTATTTCATAACTTTATTGCTGTTCATAACACTATCAACACATTTTTTATTTTTTTCTAAGAAAAACAAACTCAGAATAACACTTGTCATCATACGTATTGCGATGACTGTACTTTCACTTGCTTTGATCGTTGGTTCTTGAATTTCCACTTTCTCCATTCTTCCTTCATGATTCATAATATAATTCTTCACAAAGCTAACAACTCACCAAGACTTTGACTAAAGGGAAAGGCTAGGCTAAAAAGTGTAAAATCTTTTTGTATTTTTGTGGTTTAAATCAAAAGAAAGGAAAAGGCTCAGAAGGTGTAACTAAGGGTATCTAGCGTTAAAATTGAACGCTAACAAAAGGGTTAAAAAAAATGTGGTTCAACCAGTCAGTGTGACTAGCTAAAAATCAATAAAGAAGGCTATTTGGTGTAGATCCTAAGATTTGCCTCTTATCACATATGTATCCTTATATTACAATAAATGTAATCTCACAACGGTTTCGTAATGATTTACAAGCACAAGTTCTGGAATAATTAAAATCACCGGCACACTCATAACAAAAGATTCAAGCATCAAGATGTATGCTTTATATGAAACAGGCTCAAATCCTCACAATTTTGGTGAAAAGGGTTACAGTATGTGCTAGCAAATGTAATCGATCCAAAATGGATTGCAATATTAATCGGAACACATCTCAATTCTTTCAAAATTACTAATTTCCAGTGGATAGGTCCGTTTATTCTAATAAATTACTCCTAAAAGCGTGAAAACGACTAGATTTAATAGGACAAACAAAATTTAAATTTTCTTATTTTCCTACTCACCCCCCCACACTTAAGTTGAACATTGTCCTCAATGTGATAGACGAACTAAAAAGTATGAAAGTAGGGAAATGAGAAATAAAACCATGATTTCAGCTTTTCATGCTTCCGTCCAATTGTTTATTCCTTGTCATCAATACCTGTATTATTAGAAACAAAAACAAACAAAACAAAAAGCATTGCAATTTATTCAAATTAGTGACATACCCCCACACTTAAGTTTGACCAAGTGGTAAAACTTTGGAGTAGAATCACTGAAAATAAACATTAAAATAAACACACGGGTTGCCTCCCGAGAAGCGCTTGTTTTATTAACGAGTCCTCAGCCGGACTCAAACTTCGAAAAGATTATCCAGGTGTAGTGTTATGCTTCCTTTTAGGAATATACACTACATTTCCTATCACGATTCCTTCTCCTGTTTCATCTATATTTTCCAATGAAACTTTTTCCCATGCTCTAGGAAGAGCATCATAGATAAAACCAGTATTGTGTGCCCAAGGAACCATTTCCTTGTTGTGCGGAGCCATGAATGTGATAGCTTCATATTCAGATTCGGACAAAATCTCTTCGTCAGAAATTAAGTTTAGTTGCTCTTTATCATAATAGAGTTTAATTCGATGTCCATTTACAATGAAACTTCCACCATGTTTGTCATAAAGTTCAACATACCCTGATGGAAATCCATGTTTCACTATATATGGTCCGAACCATTTTGGTTTCAGTTTTGGAGCTTTAAACTTATATTTCATATTAAACAGCAGAACTTTATCTCCAGCTTTGAATTGTTTACGAATTCTTAGCTTCCTGTCGTGATAAGCTTTGGTTCTTGCTTTGTATAGCCTGGAGTTTTCATAGGCTTGAAGTCTTAACTCGTCGAGTTCATGCAATTGCAGAAATCTCTTTTCTCCAGCTATTTTCAAATCAGGATTACAGTTTCTCAATGCCCAATAAGCACGGTGTTCGAGTTCGAACGGCAAATGACATGTTTTTCCATACAGAAGTCTGTACGGTGTTGTACCAATTGGTGTCTTATAAGCCGTACGAAATGCCCATAGAGCGTCATCTAATTTTCTTGACCAAACGGCAGGATTATCTTTCACCGTTTTTTCAAGTATCCTTTTAATTGCTCTATTGGTATTTTCGACTTGACCACTTGTTTGTGGATGATAAGCTGTAGCAAAACGATGATGAACTCCATATCGTTTCATTACTTTCTCCATTTGTTTGTTGCAGAAATGGGATCCTCTATCACTTATTAAAGCTTTGGGAATTCCATAGCGAGCGAAAAGCTTTTTGAGAAAGTTGACAACAACTCGTGCATCGTTAGTAGGAAGAGCTTCAGCCTCTACCCATTTGGAAACATAATCGATTGCGACGAGAATATATTCGTGTTTGTGTGATTTAGGAAAGGGTCCCATAAAATCAATTCCCCAAACATCGAATATTTCGCAGACTTGAATGCTCTTTTGAGGCATTTCATCCCTACGAGAAAGGTTACCGGATTTTTGGCACGCATCGCAGTTTTGAACTAGAGTGTATGCTTCTTTAAAAATCGTAGGCCAATAGAATCCAGCTTCGAAAACTTTTCTAGCGGTGGTAGAAGGTCCATAATGTCCCCCAGTTGGGCCATGATGACATTCAT
This sequence comes from Artemisia annua, assembly GCA_014162995.1. Classification (NCBI taxonomy): domain Eukaryota; kingdom Viridiplantae; phylum Streptophyta; class Magnoliopsida; order Asterales; family Asteraceae; genus Artemisia; species Artemisia annua. The sequence goes on along the minus strand of LBNU01036165.1, from coordinate 35,127 downwards.
CAAGAATTTTTCTTGTTTCGGAACCCGAAACACATCTTCGAATCATTCCATCTTTGCACATCTTGAAAAGGTAAGGTTTCTCCCAATAGTAGTGTTTTAGTTCCGAAAAGAACTTACTACGTTGGTAGTGACTCATTCCTTTTTTAAGAATATCTCCTGCTAGATAATTAGCGTAATCTGCAAACCATGGAACGTCACTATCATCCTCATCATCAATCAGCATGAGAGTTTCATCTGGAAAGTAATCGTTAATTTCATTTTCTTTCAGTTCTTCCAAATTTGGATTCTCTAGACGTGATAAATGATCAGCTGCAAGATTTTCTGCTCCTTTTTTATCTTTTATTTCGATATCAAACTCTTGGAGTAGTAAAATCCATCTAATAAGACGTGGTTTTGCATCTTGTTTTGTAAACAGATATTTGAGCGCGGAATGATCTGTGAAAACTATCGTTTTTGAAAGCACGAGATAAGATCTGAATTTGTCGAATGCAAAAACTACGGCTAATAATTCTTTTTCTGTGACCGTGTAGTTTTGTTGAGCACTATTGAGTGTTTTGCTAGCAAAATATATAGGACGAAAATGTTTTCCTTCACGTTGTCCCAAAACAGCTCCAACAGCGAAATCGCTTGCATCACACATGAGTTCAAATGGTAGTGACCAATTAGGTGCAACCATGATTGGGGCACTAGTCAATTGACTCTTCAATGTTTCGAAAGCTTTGATGCAGTCAGCATTGAAATCAAAAACAGAATCTTTTTCCAAAAGTCTAGTCATAGGACGTGATATTTTCGAAAAATCTTTGATAAAACGGCGGTAAAAACCAGCATGTCCTAGAAAACTTCTAACGGTTTTGACGTTAGTGGGCGGTGGTAATTTGGCGATGACATCGATCTTTGCTTTGTCTACTTCCATTCCTTTACTTGATATTTTGTGTCCCAGCACAATTCCTTCAGTAACCATAAAATGGCATTTTTCCCAATTAAGAACTAGGTGTGCGGCTTCACATCTCTCAAGCATTTTGTCGAGATTGGAAAGACAGGTTTCAAAAGAATCACCGAAAACAGAGAAGTCATCCATGAAAACTTCCATAGATGTTTCAAGCATATCTTGGAATATTGCGATCATACACCTTTGAAAGGTTGCAGGTGCATTACATAGACCAAAGGGCATACGCCGATAAGCGTAGGTTCCAAAAGGACATGTAAATGTAGTTTTCTCTTGATCAGCTGGATCGATAGGAATTTGGAAGTAACCTGAAAAACCATCAAGGAAGCAAAAGTATTTGTTCCCTGCTAATCTTTCGAGCATTTGATCCATGAATGGTAGAGGAAAATGATCTTTCCTGGTGGCTTTATTCAGTTTTCTGTAATCAATACATACTCGCCATCCAGTGACAGTTCTAGTAGGAACTAATTCATTCCTTTCATTGGTCACTACGGTCATTCCTCCTTTCTTCGGAACACAATGAACTGGACTCACCCATGGGCTATCCTCGATAGGATAAATGATTCCTGCATCAAGAAGTTTAATGATTTCTTTCTTGACAACTTCTTTCATATTTGGGTTGAGTCGACGTTGTCTTTCCACAACGGGTTTAGTACCTTCTTCACAATTGATTTTGTGTTTACAAAAGTCCGGACTAATTCCTGGTATGTCAGAAGTTTTCCACGCAAAAGCGCGTTTATGCTTCTTAAGAACAGAGACAAGTCGTTCTTTTTGATTGGCTTCGAGCAACGACGATATGACTACCGGAAGAAAAGAATTTCCTTCTAAATAGGCATATTCGAGATTATTGGGAAGAGGTTTGAGTTCCAAATCAGTGGGTGGTTCTTCTAGAGAAGATTTGATTTTCATTTGATCTTTTTCAGTGATATCTTCGAATTTCTCCTCTTCTTCTTCTTTCTCATCTTCAAATTTAATTTCCATGAATTCCTCAAATTCTTTATCAGAATCTGCTTCACTGATCTTTTCTGAAGTAGACATGAATGGTTTTGAATCGTCAAGTAAAGCATCTAATTCCTCTTCAGTGACTTCATCAATAACATCAATGCTATAGCATGTGTCATCAGCGGAATTTGGATATTTCATTGCTTTATCGATTAAGAAAGTGATTCGATCTTCTCCTACTCCGAGATTGAGTTCTTTGCCTTTAACTTTGATCATTGCATCAGCAGTGTTTAAGAAAGGTCTTCCTAAGATTAGAGGTACTCGACTGTCCTCCTCCATTTCTAAGATGACAAAATCCACTGGAAATACGAATTTACCAACTTGAACAAGCATATTTTCAGCAACCCCAACAGGATATTGGTATGTATGGTTGGCTAATCTTATACTCATTTTAGTGGGTTTCAACGTATTAATCGAAAGTTTAGAATACAACGAATATGGCATCAAATTGATACTTGCACCTAAATCGGCTAAAGCATCACACGTGATGTTGTTTCCTAATGTGCATGGTATGAGAAAACTTCCGGGATCTCCGAGTTTTGGTGGAATTTTGTTTTGAATGATAGCAGAGCATTCTGCATTGAGAACAGTAGCGGAAATTTGTTCTAACTTGTTTCGATTGTTAAGAAGTTCTTTCAAAAATTTCCCATAATTGGGCATTCCAGCTAGAACATCAACGAGGGGTACGTTAATTCTAACTTCTTTGATCATCTCAATAAACTTCTTATTACGCTCTTCTCTTTTCTCTTTTCTTAGGGCTTGTGGGTACGGTATTTTTGGTGTGTAAGGTTTAATTGGTGTAACGGTAGTTTCTTTGGTTGGTGTTGGTGTTGGTGTTGGTGTCTCTTTAGCTGCTTCTTCCTCAGCTTCTTCTTCTTCCTCATCTGAAATGACAGGATTATCTGTAGGAACAGGTGGTGGATCATATGAGAGACCACTTCGAGTGAATACAGCATTTATATGCTCATTTCTGGTTTGTGGTGGACGATAGTTCTTATCGTTAGATCCAGACGGTTTAGGGTTAGATTGGGTATTACTTGGTAGAGTACCAGGAACTCGAGAAGAAAATTGATCTGAAAGTCTTCCAAATTTTTGTTCAAGATCCTGGATAGAAGCTTGATGATTTTTCTGACCTTGTTCAACTTTGGTTTTGAGATTGAAAAATTGAGTTTTCACAAACTCGTTTGTGGCTCTTTGAGTGATTACGAAATCTCGCATCATTTTCTCGAAATCAGATTCGTCCTTTTTATCAGAATTTGGTTGGTTTTGGTTGTCTACTCGAGGTTGAGAATCACGGTTGTTATCCCTTTGTTGGCGATCTTGCCAATTTCCAGAACTTCTTCCGTAATAATTACCACGAAAACCTCCTCCACGATATCCTCCTTGGACATAATTAGCTTCCCCTTCAATGGGTCTATTCATAGGTTGGTCATCACACTCAGATGATGTGTGATTTCCTCCACAATTATTACAGCCATCTCGCATTTCTTTCATTTCTCCTTTAATATCTTTGTATTGCGAGTCGATTTTAGAAGTCAAAGCTTCTATTTTCTCCATGAGTTTCGAATTATCTGAACTGTCGACAAAAGCAACGGTTTTTCGCAAAGGTTTGGTTTTGGAATCTTTTGACCAATCGAGTTTAAGGAGTACTCGATCCTCAAGAAGTTGATATGCCTCGTTAGGAGTTTTGTAAAGAAAAATTCCTCCGGCATCAAGAATTGCTTGTGATGAATCATCAAGACCATGATAAAAGATTTGGATTATCGTTCCTTTTCCTAAATTATGACCATGACAACTTCGAAGTAAATCTTTCATACGAAGCCAAGCTTCAACAAGAGATTCGTTAGGATTTTGGGTGAAAGCACGGATTTCTCCCATTAATCTATCAAACATGGCAGGTGGAAAGAATCGGCTTACAAAAGCTTGCCTCATCTCCTCCCAAGTATTGATAGTTCCTGGGGTTAATTCGTTATACCACACTTTGGCATCTCCAGCAAGTGATGATGGAAAGAGTTTAAGCTTAATAGCATCGACATTGGTTTCTCCATAACGGAACATGCCACAAATTTCAATGAATTCGGCAATGTGTTTATGCGGATCGGCCCGCGAACGGCCATCAAATTGACGGTCTTTGATCATGGAAAGATGGTGACCTTTAACGGTAAAGTTTTCACCAAGGTTGGTAACAACAATAGCAGATCCAGGAGTGGGTGCTACGGTTCGATTTGCGGCCCACATGGGTTGATCGTCAGCCATGGGTATGGGTATTGGTATCGGTTCAAAAAGATTTGAAATGGGATGTTCTTCGGAAAGATTATCAAACCAATTAAGAATAGATGAAGATCTCTTCTTACGAAACAAACTTTCGGGATTAGACAAAGGTGACTTAAGCTTTTTAGTAGTAGAACGAGTGCTCATACAACTACCAAAAGAATATAGGCAAGTACCTAAACAAAAGAACTACGAAAAATAAAAATTACTAAAACAGTAAAAGTAACCGGTTCGGTTGGCGACGAACCGATTCGGCTGAACTCTCGTAAAATAAAAAAAAACTGTAACCGGTTCGGTTGGATGAGAAACCGATCGGTTGGATGATTCTGTGAACTTTTTTTTTTTTTTTTTTTTAGAAAACGAACACGAAAAGTGAAGAACTTGTAAAAACTAAAAAGAAAACACAATCAAAATCCCCGGCAGCGGCGCCAAAAACTTGATGCGGTGTTTGTTAGTGCAAGTTTTAAATTTATAAAAGTGAATTACCAAATCTAGAAACAACACATACGAGCAAGTGTACTCGTCCGTTATAGCAAGATATGATGGTAAGTCGGGATCGTTCGCAGGGATTTGTGAGTGAATCAAAAATTAGTCTATAAGTACTTATCTAAACGTGAGCAAATAAAGTAATAAGCAAATTCAATAAATTAAAAACTACGCTTGTTTAGACTAGTTTTCTACTTTGATGACACAAGTGATGTGATAACTCTCGAGAACATGTTGGTTGTGATAATTAGATAGTGATCTAATCTATTGTTTCTACAAGTTAAACCCTCGTCAAGATTTTAGTTCATAAAAACAAGCTTTAAGTGTAAACCAATCAATTCAAGATCTATCCAAGGTTCATAAGGTATGGTGCCCTTAAACACAAGAATAAACTCTTATTATAAATCAAATACTCTTAAGAAATGGTCATTACAAAAGGTCTCCTTTTCATAGACAAAAAGGGTACAATGGCTTATAAACATCTAGCCTTTCGTTATTTGGAGCTATTATCCAACTAGAGTTTACAAACAATCCGATTTGATGTTATAAAAGCTTTTCTTATTACAATTATACTTCTTGTTTCTTTGTTGAGTTAAGAATAATTATGGGTGAAAAACAATCATTCATAGACAAATGATTATAACTAATTAAGTAATATTTAATCTTTCGACCCTTGAAATTATTACTAATTAGTTAACCTTAACTTAACAAATGTCACGATGAAACTTAAGGTACAATTGGTTCTTAGGATTGACTTGAAATTGAATTAAAACATGTTATCACAACCACTACATCACTAAGTATAAAACATCATCCAAACAAGCGTAAAAAGGTATCTAGCTACTCATGGCAAATATGTAAACAAACTCAGAATATTTAACATTAGAATTCATGGTTATAAGTCTTACAATGCTTGGAAATTGATAACAAATGACAAGGTATTGATAACCTAAGTATTGGTGATGGTTCCTTGAGATTTTCGCCTCCAAATGTTGCTTCCTTGGTTCTCCAAATGCTACTGGTCCTTTCTGTACGAATTTGCCTTGTTGAGAGCTTGAAGATGAAAATAATTGAGAGTAGTAATGAGAGTAAATGTCTCCTTCAATTGTTGTTATGACTTGTGTGTGTATTGTGTGTAAGAAGTCCCCTTAGGCTTGTCAAATACTCCTAGCAATCAATTAGGAATATAAATGCTAGAACTTGGGTAACAAGAAACTAAGAAGGGCCTAGAACTTTGAGACAAAAGACCAAGATTCGTGTACAAGAAGTTAGTTTTCTCTGCAGTTTCTCCAGCCGAATCGGTTGCGGGTTGCATCCGATCGGCTGAAGGTGGTAATTACCACCAACCAATCCGGCTGAACTCCAACCGATCGGTTGGTGAACTCTGAGTGGTTTTTGTCTTTATTCTTTGTTGTGTATTTCTTCATGTACTATCCACACTTAGTTAACTCTGAACTTGGAACTTAGAAATGACCAAACTTCGGTTTCTCCTCATGAATTCCTTCGCAAATTGGACTTTGAACTTGGGAATCTTCATGTAATCGCATGTGCTCCATTTTCTTCACTTTTTCCTCATTTTTCCTACATTTGGCTACATATGCTACAAAAACATACTTTGATACGATTTAGTTGAAAAAGCATATAAAAGTAACCAAATAACATGCATAAAAACACTATTAACGCTTCTAAAAACATGTTAACTTTGAGCGTTGTCACTCTCCGAAGTCGCAAAAATATTGCAATCAAGAATACAAACACAAAACAATCATCCATAAAAATTATCAAGCACAACAATCACAAAGTGAAAATGAATCAAATGCAATTGTTCTAATCAGTAAATAGATACTCCCTCCGTCCCAAAATAACTGTCCACAGACAAAAAACACAAAGTTTAAGAAAACATTATCATTACAGCTTTCTCTTTCTTACTTTTTGCACAAAAGACAGTTTTACCCTAAAAAAATAAATTTATAACTTCTTTAAAGTTTGTAATAATACCCTCAAATAAGGTTAATATGGTAAACTTGATTTATATTCCTTTTCTATTTTTGGAAGTTGAAATTAATTTGGGACAACCCGAAAAGGAAATGTGAACTATAAATATGGGACGGAGGGAGTATTAGATTAGGCTCCATAAGAGCTCGTCTCATTATATGTTTCTGGTATTTCAGTTGCTTCCTGAATCTAAGGTTTTGATGGTGTGAGTAGGAGCTACTATTGAAACCCGGCTAATGAACAGTAACTCCTATTTCAGTTGTTACTCATAATCATATCCCAATCCGCCACTCACATTTACTGCTACCAAAAAAGTACAAACTAAAAGAGCATACCTTGAGCTAATCTTTCTATTAAAAAACAAGGCGCCGGGTGCGACGGCAGTGGTGCGGCGGCAAAACCTCTCCTTGTTTCTTCGTCAACTGTGTCTCTGTCCTTTTCACTTCTTATTACTCTTTTCGTTCACAACACGGAAAAAAACATCAAAATAATAAACACACATGACTGTAAATCAAATCTTTTTTTTTTACCCTAGCCTTCTTTGTAATCCATGAATCTCACTCAAAATAGTTGGAACTTGCAATTAAACCAAACCATAAATCAAAGCACAAACTTTTTATAAACCTCAAATCAGTTGAATGCGATGATGGTTTCAGGCACACTTTCATATTCAAACTTTACACATTCACATTATGATTAATCTAAATTGGGATATTTTTCAGAAAAACATCTAACAACGGCAACTACCAGACCTTGCTAGTTTTAAGTACGTATTTTTTCTCAAATAAGCAGATAAGCAGCTTTCAATAGTATTCACATTTGTTTATCTCTTATATAGGGTAACAGATTAGCAATCCCAAGGAGCATGTAAAAAACTATTTACTATAAAAAAGAACTTAACCTACATGGATAACACACAATATATCCTACAAACGCTCATTTAAAAACTCATAAAGATCATTATTTTTTTGCTCAAAATTAAAGATGTAGTCACTGAATTCAAAAGAAGTCAAGAAAACATGTCAAAGATGATCATCACCTGAATGGTCTTGTCAATGAGATTCTTATTTTGTTGTGCATACATGGCATACCATTCCCAGGCAATAATTTTTATGTACCTGAAGGCCTGACCATTATCCTCTTATAATGAATCTCATCATTCTTCGGAGCTTCATCTTCATCCCCATCTCTCCTTCTCCACACCTATAAAAACTGCTTCAGAACGCAGCGAAAAGCAATGAGCCATATCCCAATCCTGCCACTCACATCTACAATCAGCCGCAACCTGTTGTCATACCCCGTAATTTACCCAGTCATTAACAAATTTTAAACACAAAGTAGATCCATGTGAACGTTTAATAATCACTTTTACGGGTTACATTTTTTTTTTATTTATTTAAGTAACACAACTACGAAATATATTCGCCAACTAACTATACGACTTATCTTAAATTACATTTCAAACAAGCTCGCACACATACCGACACAACAGTAGAAATGGTTGAAATTCTATAATTATTCCTCACAGTCAAATAATTTTTTTTATTTGTATACTATTTTTATATGAACGTAACAAAAAAAATGTATTTTTCGCATTTTTGTCAAACCGGGTATCACCACTACATTTAGCTCAACACGACACATAATACATCGAACTCACTCAAAAAATAAAATCCCTCCACTTTTTTTTACATACTGCCAGCTCAACGTTATCTTACAAACGCATGCATGCATCGTACAGGGTGGTCAAAACAACTTTAAAACACTATGTATGTATTGTAACTTAATATAGACCCACACCACTTTTCACCTTATGATCCTTGGTCAAATTTTCCTCTTTGTGTCTATAAACTGTCGAACCACCAGGGGTCCACACACACTACTTTTGCAAATTCATTCTACAAACATTAGTGCCATTTAGTACCTAGTTAAAAATTGATTGAACTTGGGATAATGACCCTTCAAGTGTTTTAACCTTAACTCATTTTAGCAACATCCCTTTTATCAATTATGCATAAAGAAAAGTCAATGTTTTCCTTTTTGGTTTCTATATCTGCTGCCGAACCACATGACCATCACACACACTTTATTTTCATAAACTTTTCATAAACAAAGGCTACTTGGTGATTTTCGGTTCAAGCTTGGTACTGTCTTTTTTTCTTTGGGTTCATTAGAATAGATTAGCAATCTTGGGTTAATAGTGGTGTTCCTATTCTCCCTTGTACTCGACAAACACACACACACCCACTGTAAGGATTCTCCTTTTTATTTTCTAAATCCTAAATCATATTGGTCTTAACTCATATATGTTAAACATAAAGTTACACGTTATTATACGAGTATATTTAAGATTGGAAAAAAAAACCAAAAATGTTTTGATAAATATATACTAATTGGCATGCCTTTGAAATGTGAAAAGATTTGGTTACTTGAAAGCTTGTGTGGTGATTTTTTTTAAAACTTGCTGAAATACATAAAGTCAGTTTTTGAGAAAAAATGGAACTCATGTAATCTTACATGGAACCAGTTGATGCGTTAAAGCGCGTTTTGAAAATCTTTAAGATCCTAAACAACTTACGAAAGCGTAAAAGAAACTTAGAGTTTTGAGTGTTGGCTCGCATCGACTTGTACTTCTCGACCTACTATGTTTTGTGGCTCGCGAAGCTTATTTTCAAAGTTATAAGAACCTTACTCATGTCGAAACTATATCACATATTATATACATGTCGGGCTTGAAAGCAAAAAGATAACCAAATAATTGTCGAAACGTATTTGTGCTCATTTGGTCTCCTCGTCGTAACCATAAGCTATTTCACAAGCTTAAATAATCACTTAAATATTGGCTTGAAACTCGGTTTTGAACTCGAAACAAGAAAAGAAAACACAAACCTTATATTCACTCACGTACACACTGTCTTTGTTTCATGCAAAGATATTATACAGAACTTAATATGCTTTAAGAAGAACGTTTAGATAACATAACACAAAAGATGGGCTGGTCTGATGGTTGGTTGTTGGCTTGTTGAGCATGAGGTCAGGGGATTCCAACCCTGCCCCAGACGTTTTTGGTTTTTGGTTATATATTTTTCTTTTACAAAATTTTCATAGTTGACCTCTGAACTATTAGAACTAATTAATATTTTCTCTTAACAAAAATTTTACTAAACATATCTAATAAATTAAACCATGATTTTAGACTATACAAACAATATTTTGACATGGGATATTTTGTGGCAATTGACATTATAAAAGTAAAATTTATATTTACAAATGGGTCATGCCCGATTTTGGATGGAAAACTATACTTAATAAATTTTTCACAAAACCTGGCTAAAAGATGAAAACGAACTATTGTACATACAAATTTTCTATGAATCCCGCTGCCTCCCTTTTGCTAATTAATTATATATATATATACTGTTAACTAACAACACTTTTTATATTTTTCGTTTACGACTATTATTATTCACGATACATATCTTGCGGCCATTTTTCGTACATTATTGAATATTTTTTTTTACCAAAGATTTATTCGTCAAATATATTCTTACTGTTATATACCTATATAAATTTGAACACCATTCCAAGAGCCAATACTTACAACCACATTGAAATGATTTAAACTTAAACTCTGCCACACAAGCAACAATAACACAACCACTTTGAAACTTTCAAACATATTTAAAACTCCATTGAGTCTTAAAACTGGAACTGTTAACTAAACGTGCCATACTAATCTAGGTTGCGTGTCAGTACCGCTCTCTATCACTATCCGACTTTACTCTACTCAGATTTGCTTCGCCAAGGTGAGTCATAGCCCCTCTTTTATCTATTTTCTACCTTTTTGGGGGAGATACATGCTCGTTTTACTTATGTCTTTTACTCAACTATCTTAAACTCTTTACTTGATTTGATGATATACTTTAAATCTTTTATTGCAACATATTACATGTTTCAAACCTGAACACAAGTGTGACTCTGTATGCTATTCTGATTGATATTGCCTAAGTTAGCTGCTTGCCAAAAGTCCCTCATATCATGAACCCGTAGTCACTTTGCGAAGTGAGCGCGAATATAGTGAATAGATCTATTGGAACCGGACGCCCCATTTGAAGTTAGCCTGAAATGGTAACCGAATGCACTATATTCGAGAAGGTAGGAACTGGCAAATTCCTGCTAACTCGAGGGCCCTTTTTTTTACCTGCATCATATTTTATGTGTAGGCGGACGCCATAAGATTCATGCTCTTATTGGTAGCACAACACTGTTAACGTTTGGGTGTCATGAGGCTTAGAGCAATATCTTACACTTCGGTGCTATTGTTTCACTACTACTTGACTTGTGTTCAGATGCTTTATACAAATACTATGGATTATCAAGCAAACTATGGGCGTATAACAACGTAGCCCACAATTTATCTTACCTATTGGAACTGTCAAACAAACTCGAAACTTTTTCAATCCATTGTTTTATATAAACTCTATGAACTCACCAACCTTTGTGTTGACACTTTTTAGCATGTATTTCAGGTTTCCTTAGGTGATAACTTACTCTTGGAGACGCTTGGCAAATGACATGGCATGGTCATAGAAGACTCTGATAACTAATTGGGACCGCTTTAACTAAACTACGGGCTTATTTCCGCATTTTATTTATAACATGTAAACTTTATGCTTTTGGTAACAACTTTTATTTTGAGTAAATGAATTAAAAACCATTCTTTGTACCTTATGTTGTGGTACCAATTGAGTAGCACCCCAGTGACATGTATGCTTCCGCTGGACCCGATTTTGGGGGTGTTACACCTGTTCTCTAGTTGTTGAAATCCATCTGCACACATGCTGAAAAGCAATGAAAAATGTCACTTAAAACTCCTCCAATCATTGCCGGCAACTATGTTACATATGGATAGATGTTAGACGGGTAGCATGAAGTAGCAAGACAGTTAGAAAAAAACAAAAGGCGGCAAGTACCCTATTGTCACCGTGTGACTTTTCTCAAAAGCTGAGGCATAGGTAATGAGTAGCATTATTGGTTTATTCATACAATTATTATAGGCTTGCTACTTATTAAAGATAACAAAGGATTACATCTATATATCCTTTGGTTTCAATTTGAATACACACCTAACATATAAGATAACCTTTAATTTAGCATATCCACCTTCGTTAACATTTGAGGGTCATTTCATTGCAAGTTTGTATATACACAATTATGTATGCTAAGAAGACAGACCTTATGTGCATCACTTTTAACTTCTTTGTATGCACCACCTTTAACTTGTTCATATAACTTGTGCATCTGCAGACGAAACCTGTTCTAAACCTCTGCAACTACACTACCAACAAACCAAATCTCATAATTAGTTTAGCTACTAAAGAATAGAAAATATTACATAGACAAATAATAACTTGCAACTCTTCACACATGAACTAAGAATGTTACTATTAGTTAATACAATTCTTGGACGCTTACCAACTACAATTCTTGTGCCACACCTCTCCTTACGGAAAGTGAATGTGGATGAGAATTCGCTGCAGCTGGCACTTGGTGGGCTCTAGAGCTTTCCCAACATTCTGAGTAGCCGGTTCTGTATGCAAACAGAATACAGTTCACATAAGTATTACTTGTTAAATATATCAATCAATCTAATTTTGTAAAATAATTAAAAAAAAAAAGGGTCATGCTAATAATGCTATAAACTGACCAAAATATAAACTACACCTAAGGCGGGAGTAAGGTCTGGAGATAAGTCCTTCAAATGGCCATGTTTCAGCTTCATCCTTTTCGGGGTCTTTTTTTAGTATAGATTCAGCAAAATCACGTTGCCCATNCGTGGTTAGCTGCAATCACGGCTCTGTTAACCCTCTCATCCATGTCAGCTACACCAACTGTTTTATCAGCTATAAGCCTGGCTTCCTAAAAAAACAAAACATCACCATTATCATTTGATACTAAAACCCGTAAACAGTAACTAAATAAAAGGGTAAAGTAATTAAAACCCAAACCTAAACTTGTAAGCGACCATCTTCAAATCTATCATGCATCCAAGAATCTAACCGCTAGAAAAATCATATAAATATCAGACACCCCTAAATTCTTAAAAACTGATACTAATTTTGAGTGTTTCTTTAATGTAGCAGTGAATTGGTTTTGAAGAATATTGATACTTATGTAAAAAAAATTTGACACTAATTAGATAAGCAATAGTATATAAAACAAAGATGTTAAAAACTACATTTAATATAAAAAAAATAACTAACCTTCAACACAATCGTTGTTATTGGGTTAATCTCAATCTAACCCATTCTTACCCGACTTCAACCCATTTAGAAGGTCAAACCCGAAAGTCAAAGTCAACTTAAAAAGTCAACTCGGGTTATAACTGCTTTTCGGCAGTTACAAACAAACAGACACAACCATTCGAATGGATGTATCCATTCGAACCAATGCAACCTTTCATTCAAACCTTTTCACTTATTATATATAGATTAGAATCTGTAATCTTTACACTTGATGACATATTATTATTTCAATTAATACAAAGCATTTCCTTAAAACATATTGTGTACTTTGGTATATTGTGACCACGTTAGACCAACAAAGATCCAACGTTGTGGCCAAAAATTGGTATCAGAGCGGTTTGGAATATCTAACCAAATCATCATATACCAAGGGTCCTAATTTGTCATGAATCGAAAGAACAAGTATTCCCAGAATCGGTAAAAAAAAATTTCTGCAAAATTTTTTTCTTCGAACCACAATCATAAACGGTAATCACTTTGTGATTCATAAGATACTCTATTAAATTCTAGTCACCTCGTAATTTACTTGCCGGCATCTAGAAAAAGGTATCATCAAATTTTTGCAAAAATTTTTCATCAATTCATCTTTACCGAGAACAAAAGAAACAGGGAACAAAGGTTTTCAAACAAAAACCATAAACGATTCAGAACATAAGAACCCATACCATCGAATTAACACGAGGGTCATCAAAGAAAAGGGAAACGGTGAAATTGATTCACAAAGGAACAAACACACCTGTTGTATCCATAAGAATCAAACACCCCTTTTCGGATTTACTTGAATCATAACTCGATTCAATCTTTACACGGAGGAACAAATCCATAAAGGATTTAACGGCGCTCGGAATAACGAGAATACCGAACACCCGTGAAGAAACAGGTTAACCAAAGCCATACATCCGGCGGTCAACCACCAAGAAGAGCATAGCAGATTATCGGGGTCTCATCAAAAGAGAAGAGACATCTTATCTCTTGCAAAGAGATAACAAAAATAAGAAAAGAGGCGTACAAATAAGGCCTAGGGCAAACCAGGAAACAAAAAAAAGGGCTACGGGTTTATAATACCCCCCAGGTTTCAAAAATTTCAATATCTGATGAGACGAAAAATGTTACGTTTTTAGGGGTCAGTTTGAGTCCTAATTCGTATATTATTTGATCGGATTTCACCCAAAGTAGTTTCTTTTCTCACTTTAGGTAATTTTGAGGAGAAAATCATAAAAGATGCATTTTCGGGCGTTTTCGGAGTGAAAAAGTGCAGAAAACAACAAAATCTCAAAAGACCCTAAAGTGCACAGAAGGTGACGGTGTCACAAACTTCAACGTGACGACGTCAGGAACAAATGAAGTGAAGAAATTGGAAGTTACTCATGACGGGCCAGAGAGTTTTTGGCCTAGTCTGGTGACGGCGTCAGGGAAGGCAGTCAGATCTGAAACGTGGCGGCGTGACGACGTCAAGAAGGCCATCACAAAACCCTAATCGTCGGCGTGACGGCGTCACACCTTGGGCTGACGCCGTCAGCCCGTATTTTCTATATATATAGGACGAATTTTATTGTTTTAAAGGAGGAACTTGGTGGAGAACTTGAGGGTTAAACCCTAGCTCGTGTATTACAGACCTTAGAGGGTACTTTTACCCCTCTAACTTGCATGTTTAATCTAAGATAAGTCCTCATTCAATCCATACAATATGTCTATGTGTTGTATGATCTATGTTTGTGCTTTTCTTTCCTTCAACATGCTAGGCTAAATTAACTTGTGTTTGCTTAGATCTAATGAAACCTAACTATTGATTATCATGTGATGTGTATGTTGTGATTGTGCTTTGGGTGAATGTTTCATCTACGTTAGACTTAAGAAAACTGGCTAACTTCCTATATGGTAACAAGCTTGAACGTCTTAGGAAACGTGAATCGTATGTGAACCGTTTCATCTCTAAACAAGTTACCCACTCGCTCCTTACTATTAGGTTCCTTATACACAACTCTCACTTGTAACCAAGGAAAACACCCCACAACATAATATTCGATTGATTCGTTCATTTCAGACCACTAGCGCAACAATATAGGTCATGATACATCCCAGTACTGCCCAAATGAATTAAGCACCTCAACTATAAAATTTACCCGATAGTTAGCCACCGAACATTACCCAGCACCAGAAACTAGATCTTGTCCGTAAACCTTAGAAACGCCATACTCAACTATACTCTCATCCTTGATAATTGCACTTTCAGAAATCTTTCTTTAAAAATGCGTTTATGTCAAATACAAAAATATTTTTCCAAAATACTCATTTTCTAAGGTTAAAAATTTTCTCTGGTCAAAACTACATCAAAAACTTTTGCGTGTTAAAGGGGCGACTAAGTGTAATTTTTGTGAAGTTACTTTTATTGACACCATGCTTAAAAACCCACACTACTAAATTATATATCTAATTTAGTCCAACCTTATCAAATTTTGTATGTTAAGAAACGAATAAACATTGATTTTCGTAAAGTTGTCTTATTTACATTTAAAATTGTTTTACTAGGCCTTAAATTCTTCCGGGCAACATTGGTTCACACGACTAACCGCAAACAATAAATTTGTATCCTTTGGATTAATGATTTCATTAAATTCGTGCCTAATACCCAACCTTACTTCCCGAGACAACCCTTACAAACTCGAAACTTTCTCAATCCATTGTTTTATATAAACTCTATGAACTCACCAACCTTTATGTTGACACTTTTTAGCATGTATTTCAGGTTTCCTTAGGTGATAACTTACTCTTGGAGACGCTTGGCAAATGACATGGCATGGTCATAGAAGACTCTGATAACTAATTGGGACCGCTTTAACTAAACTACGGGCTTATTTCCGCATTTTATTTATAACATGTAAACTTTATGCTTTTGGTAACAACTTTTATTTTGAGTAAATGAATTAAAAACCATTCTTTGTACCTTATGTTGTGGTACCAATTGAGTAGCACCCCAGTGACATGTATGCTTCCGCTGGACCCGATTTTGGGGGTGTTACAGATTGGTATCAGAGCCTTGGTTATAGAGAACTAGGTATTTTGAAAACCTAGACTATAACCACTTTTACAAAAACTTAACCCTATGACCGACACGTGCCTGCCTGCCAAGCTGATGCCTCATTGGTGTTGTTGTTCATTGATATACTTGATGATATGTGTGTCTTACTACTGAATGAATTATATCCACTTATTTTCGCTATTCACCATAAGTATTTTACGTATACTTATGCTCATGTACCATACCTATCACCACATTACGTCTTTTCCTTACGTAATCTCACCATTCGACCTGGAGTCTGGACATTTGTCTTAGATTTTCAAAACATCTTTTAAAGGGCATATTACTAGTATAACTGAGCCGAGTATTTTAAAGTTCATTGAACCTCGGGTGAATATAGATTGATCACCTATATTCAACCAGGGACAGTGGGACATAGTCTGATCACCTATGTCCGACTCAGAGGTGAATTTTGTGATATTCGGAGTAGTTATAATGGAGTTATGTCTGTTTGATTTTCTGTTTAAATTCTGAGAACACTATAATGTCTCCCCATGTTCACATCATAAAGGTCTCCTTTGACTCACAACACACTGGCTTCAGAACATCCTTCACTCATTCCTTGGGAATACCGGTTATCTACCTTTCTACCATCTTATAAAATAACCCACCGTGCCACTAATAACTTACAAGCTGTTTTCAATTATCCTACAAAACACTTTACGAAATGTTTTTACTACTATAGTAAATTAAAATTTCAACCTTACTGACTTTATAAACGGTGAGTCTCTTTTCTAAATATTTTATAAACCATTTTGCAATTCATTTCACAAGTTACTATATAAACCGAATTGTTGTATCACAAACTATACTACAATTTTTCTATTATCTTGCAA
>LBNU01036162.1:48080-86412 GCA_014162995.1 Artemisia annua | reverse complement strand
TTCGCACCCCACTACTGTTATATACTTCTCAAAAAATGGATCGGACGGTATGTATATCATAATGTTACAGGCAGCTGTGCAATCTATTAGTGTGCATAATAGTAAGTGCAATATGTATATGGAGGAAATGGCTTGTTTTTTGCTCAATTTTGACATGTTAATTCTCATATTTTTAAAATTTTAGGTGGTCGGGGAGTCTGGACTGTTTACTCCAGCAGCTATATTGTATATGTACAAGATGCTGACGTGAAAGATCCGACACAAGGAATTTGAGAACTTTTTGGAAAAGTTATATCAACTTAGGTACTTTGTTGAGATCAGTTTCACAACATGTTTAGCTCAAAGAATTAGTTATACTTGATTTATATCGACTTATGGTTGAACTAATAATAGGTTTCAATCTCAGTTTTTTGCTATTAATTACTAGTTTTTCATGTGCATGTTTTGGATAAATAAAGCAGCCTAAAATGTATATATGTATATACAGTAGATACATACCTATAGTGACACATGTAAGTGTAAGAAAAAGTCTCAACCTTTCCTGACACTATTAAGTGTTAGAAAACTTTGTCAGTATATACTTTTACCGCCTGGATTTTTAATGACACTTTTTATAAGTGAAGGTGAAAAGAAGGATTTAGTGACACTTTTTTTGACATTTTCTGACACTTTTTGTGTGTCACTGAAAGACATTTTTCTTGTAGTGCATGATGTTTTTGTTATATCATTGAACACTGAATTAAGATGTTAAATCATAGTGAATAATCAAATTAATCATCAAGATGTTAGATCATTTGTTTCTGTTCTAACACTGAACACTCGATTAAAATTTAAAATGTTAAATGTTAGTCAATATTCGCTTTTATATTCAATAGATACAGTATAAGATTATAAATAAAATTGCGGGGATAGCTCAGTTGGGAGAGCGTTAGACCGAAGATCTAATGGTCAGGTGTTCGATCCACCTTCACCGCATATATCTTTTTTTTTTTTTTTTTTTTTTTTCTTCTACTTTTTCTTTTAAATCACTAATCTTTCAGAAAGTTACACAATTTGTCCCTGTTTGTTTCTAATGCCGTTCAAAAGTTCACGAGCTTGAGATTCCACAAGCAAGATTTTATTGAGACGAGCCAATTCAAACTGAAAGTTAGTTTGTGTTCAGGTTAAACGCAAACTCAAATCTTCAGCTCTAGTTGATGAAAAATTCGACGGCTCATTTAGCTAAAGATACTAGTAAGAACCATGTTCATAGGCCTAGCATGATTTGAGTTCAATTCAACGTGTTGGTATAGCTCAACGACAACTAGTTCAGGGTGAGTTGAATCTCAAATAACTCGAAAATGCTCAAATCGTCAGCACACCAAATCATATATATTAGGTATAAAGTACTTCAAATATCACGAATGCCGCGGAAAGTCCCATGAGAGTTTAAGGTGGCTCCTATAAGCCTCAATCCATATAAGGGCTTGACAGTTCAGAAGATGTTGGAAACTATAGCATTGCAAATAGACAAACTAATAGGGTTATGTTATCAAACTCTATTTGAATACACTACTCACTTTTCTGTTGTTTCGTTTTTCAGTCATTTTATTTATTTTTACAGCTTAGCCATTGAAATATGAATTGGTGTCCCATTAGGATAATTTTTTAACAAAGAAAACCACTTAAAGACCCGTTTTAGAAAATGATTACAGATAAAATTGCTCAAGTTCTATGTTAAGATTATATAAAATGACTAAAACAGAACAATGAATACGCACATTGGTATTTTTTTACAAAATTTCTAGTCAAATTCAAGAATGTTCTCAAGATTGCATACAACATCAAGTTATTAACTTGTTTTTGGCGAACTATTTCAGGGATTGCAGCATAGAAGTTTTCATGATTTGCATACAAGAAGGTAACTTTAGGAGGAACTGTTATTTTCGTAGATAACCCTCTTTAGTATACAACACGAGCAGCTTTAAGGCAATTCGGTTTGTGGATTCTTGAAAAGATATACTACAACATTTGAAGTTAGTTTAAAAGGGTATTTGGTGGCAAGTTTTGATTTTTAATGACCTTAGGTTTCCGGCATGTGTTCCTGGTCAACAGGTCTCACATTTGATGTGTTGTTGTGCATCTTTTCGACGAGGGTGGTAGAGTAGATGAAATAATTAATGTTTCTCTTTTTGTTTTCTTCGGGTTTTATTTGTTTATTTTGTTGAGTTGTTGTAATGTCTGGCAAAGTTGTTGCCAGTACCTTGATATCGCTTTCTGATAATGCACTTTCGGTTTTGTTTGATTTACAAAGTGTGAATGATTAGATATTCAAGTTAATAAGTTGACTGAATGTTCACTTTCATGTTATTCAATTCCATCTCCTTATGCATGTTTTAAACAGGTTATATTGATCTTGTAAGCTTCTGTACCATTTTGATTCATCTAACACTTTAATTTTGTGTCTCATTGCTTAGTGGCGGAGCCAGAAAGTTATGGTCGAGGGGTAAATTTAGATAATTTTTATAAACTACACTACAACCGATGAGAGGCAAATTACAAACATAGTCAGATATTTTAAAATTTTGCACAACATATTTTTTCGCTGAGGGCTCGTGCCACCCTGCGCCTCCTGTTTCCGCCTCTTGTCATGCTCACATGTTCATACTGGGAGTATGATGATGGCCCCATAAGGTGAACAATGATGTAAACAAATTCCATTGTTCACCATTTATCGTGCTCACACATATTCATATACTTTGTGTATGTGCATGCTGTTTTAGTAGAGCCCGGCGAGTCTGTCTTATTTGTTTACCAACTTAGCAAAGGTAGAGACATCGACTCAAAATTTTAAACTCAGGTGCTCTAATTGAATGAACCCAAAAAACAAGCATGAAAATGTCACAACAAAAAACAAAAATTAATAGATATAAGTATATAAACAAATCTGCGGGGATAGCTCAGTTGGGAGAGCGCCAGACTGAAGATCTGGAGGTCAGGTGTTCGATCCACCTTCACCGCATATTTAATTTTTCTATACTTATATTTTTATACAATATGCTCTTTATTATACGTAACTTAAAGAAACCTTTTAAAACAAGTTGCGGGGATAGCTCAGTTGGGAGAGCGTCAGACTGAAGATCTGAAGGTCAGGTGTTCGATCCACCTTCACCGCATATATCTTTTTTTCTTTTTTACATCACTAATCTTTCAGGAAGTTACACCATTTGTCCCTCTTTTCTAATGCCGTTAAAAAGTTCACGAGCTTGAGCTTCCACGAGTGAGATTTTATTGAGACGAGCCAATTCAAACTCTAGTTAGTTTGCATTCATGTAAATGCAAACTCGGTTTGAAATGAACTTACATGGTCCAATCTTCAGCTCTGGTTGATGAAAATTTGAGCTTGCTTTGAGGTTAATTCGAGTGCTCATTTAGCTCAAAGATACCTAGTAAGATGTAAGAACCATGTTCGTAGGCCTAGCATGTTCGTAGGCCTAACATGATTTGAGCTCAATTCAACTTGTTGTATAGCTCAACTTCAACTAGTAAAGGGTGAGTTGAATCTCAAATAACTCAATAAATGCTCAAATCGCCAGCACACCAAGTCATATATAATGCCACGGAAAGCTCCATGAGAGTTTAAGGTGGCTCGTATAAGCCTCAAAACGATTACGTTTCAAGATTGTGTGTAGCAACAATCCATATAAGGGTGTGTCACACAAATGTTATTCTTAACTAATGTTTCACATCTTAATAATTAATCCAACAATTATATGATATTTATAAAGTTGATTGTACATTTTTCCTTTGTTTGTTAATAAGTTGTACTTCATATTTCACGATCTAATGATTATTTACGCATGAGTGATATTGATAAGAACAAATACCTCTCCATCAACCATGAGCTCTTGTCGTTCACCAACTCCAAACATTTGATTCCTAAATTTGATCATTATGGTAATATATGGTCCATTATATCTTTTAAGATCTACTTATCTGTATCCTCAAAAATAGTTCTATCATTTTGCAAGGGATCTATGTAGATAAAAATCGAATACTTTATCTCCAACATAGATCATTAGAAAAGCTAGAAAATTTTATAAGTCAATTTAGAAAAGCTAGAAAACCAAGCACACGACTGAGAATACACAAGTTATGTTCATAAAATAAAAAAAAAAAAAAAAAAAAAAAAAAAAAAAAAAAAAAAAAAAAAGTTTAGATTGGCAGGAACATCCTGACGTTGGGTGCCTTTTGGCATCAGTCATTGTCCACCTCACAAAGAATAGATATGGCAACTCTCCTGGCCTAAAAGAGCACCAACTGAAATGAGCACGAGCCGAGACTCGAACCATAACCTTTTATCGACAAAATTTCTCCAATGAGCCAATAGAATTTTTCAAATGTGGATACCAATTGAACTAAAATCATTTGGTGTCTAAGCAGTGTAATATTTATTAGAGACATCATTTATTGATTAAAAGTTTAAACATTAAGCTAAAAACATGAAGAATCCATACTTTCTTTACAATGAATATTATGTTCTTTGCGGATAATAATTCATGGAACCAAAGATCAAATATGCTGGATGCATTAATTTTTTTGCATCGTAATATAATAGAGTTACAAAATAACACTAAAAACACATTTCGATGGATCGGGTTATCAAATTAAGCGGAATTTGTAATTTGGGAGAGAAAATGATTTGTTATTATCAAAATGAAGTGATTACAAGTGATGAGTTTAAGCGGGTTTATATACAGAGATTAACTAACACTAACTAACTTTTAAGCTATATTTACATAATCAGTCCTTATACTTTGGACTATTATACAACTTGTATTTATTCTATAGCCTCCCCTCAAGTTGGAGCTTCTTGAAGGCCCAACTTGTCAGATAGAAAATTATGTTGAGCAGCTCCCAAGGCCTTTGTCATGATATCAGCTAGTTGTAGATGAGTATGTATATAAGCAGTTTGAATGAAACCATCTTGTACTTTGTCTCTAATAAAATGGCTGTCTATGTCTAGATGCTTAGTCCTTTCATGGTAGCAAGGATTAGCAGCTATTTGTTGAGCTGCCTTATTGTCACAAAACAAGGTAATAGGAACTTGAACATGAATGTGTAAATCTTTCAGCAAATAAGCCAACCAAACCAATTTACATGTGGTTGCTGTCATACTTCTGTATTCAGATTCACTGGAAGATCTAGAAACAGTTACTTGCTTTTTAGTCTTCCATGATATCAATGAGTGTCCCAAGAAGATACAATACCCTGTCAAAGACTTCCTTGTCATAATACAAGAAGCCCAGTCTGCATCTGAAAAGCCTGCAACCTTTAAATTACTCTGAACAGGATAAAACAAGCCTTTGGAAATAGTTCCTTTGAGGTATCTTAATAAGTGAAGTGCTGCTTGCATATGAGGTTCCTTAGGAGAGGATATAAACTGACTAAGATGTTGGACTGCATATGTAATGTCAGGTCTTGTCATAGACAAATAAAGTAGCCTTCCAACTAATCTTATGTATCCTTCAGGGTCAGGAATAGGATCTCCTTTATCAAGTGACAATTTGAGATTTTGTGGTAAAGGAAAACTTGTTGGTTTTGCTGCAGTCAAGCCTGCATCTTTGAGAAGATCAAGCACATACTTTCTTTGGTGCAAATGAGTGCCTTTCTGTGTTCTGCACAACTCAATTCCCAAAAAATATCTTGCCAGTCCCAAATCTTTAATTGTAAACTTGATATCCAAAGCTTTTTTTGTATCATCAATCTCTTCTTGACAATTACCAGTAAGTAATATATCATCAACATATACTAGAGCCACTGTAAATGAATCTCCTTTAGCTTTTATAAACAAAGAATAGTCATGTTTGGATTGTTTGAAACCCAAAGAGACTAGAAATCTTGAAAGTTCTTGGTTCCACTGTCTTGAAGCCTGCTTAAGACCATATAGTGACTTGTTCAACTTACAAACTTGTCCTGGTAAAGCCTTTTTATATCCTTCTGGTGGTTTCATGTAAATTTCTTCTTCTACATAGCCATGTAAGAAGGCATTGTTAACATCCAATTGGTGTAATGGCCACCCTTTAGCAGTTGCAATGGCTATGAGAACTCTTACTGTAGCTGCTTTTGCTACAGGGGAAAAGGTGTGCTTGTAATCCATTCCTTCTCTTTGATCAAAACCTCTAATAATCAGCCTTGCTTTATATTTATCAATGGATCCATCAGGTAAGTACTTGATCTTAAAGACCCATTTAGAGGATATAGCCTTCTTTCCATCTGGTAAAGTAGTAAGCTCCCATGTTTCATTATCTTCCAGAGCATGCAACTCTTTATCCATAGCATCCATCCATCTTGAATCAGAAGATGCTTGAGAGTAGTTTCTTGGTTCAAAACTGGCTAAGACATGAGGCAAAGAGCCCACATATTCTTCAGGGTACCTTTCAAAATCTTTATCCTTGAACAAAGGATAAAAAGGCTGTTTGACAGAAGAAACCATTAAAGCTTTATGCTTACTAGTGACAAAATCCTTAAGCCATGCTGGTTGAGTACCGGTTCTAGCTGATCTTCTTGTTGGTATTTCAGGTTGTGAAGATTGAAAAGGTTGAGAAGGTTGAGATGATGTAGGAATTTATGGTATAGAACTTGACATTTCTGGCAAAGGTTCTTCTGTTGTTTCATTTTGACTATCTTCAGGAGTGTTTGGCATAGGATCCTCTGTTTCATGTTGCACAGGACAATCAAAGAGAATTTCTTCCTCTACATTCTCTGTATCAGGCCAATGCTTTGTAGGTTGCGGAGAAGCTTGAACACCCTTCTTAAATGGAAAAACAGTTTCCTTAAAAACCACATTTCTGCTACAGAAAACCTCCCTTGTTTCAAGATTATACAACCTATAACCTTTTTGTCCTGGAGGATATCCTATAAGCACACATCTTACACTTCTAGGAGCAAATTTATCCTTATGAGGTTTAGTGACTGTTGCATAACACAAGCAACCAATAGTTCTTAAACTATCATAAGTAGGTGGTGTACTATGTAGAACCTCAAAAGGAGTCTTCCAGCCTAGGATTTGCATGGGCATTTTATTAATGAGAAAAGTAGGTGTAAGAAATCTCCCCAAAACTTATCAGGCAACCCTGCATGAAATTTCAATGCCCTAGCAGTGTCCAATAAGTTTCTATGTTTCCTCTCTACCACTGCATTTTGTTGAGGTGTATAAACCATGGATTTTTGATGAATGATGCCCTTTTCTTTCAAATAAGCCAAACATTCTTTGTTCACTATTTCAGTTTCATTATCTGATCTTAGGAACTTAGGCTTAACATTAAAATGGTTACCAATATAAGCAAAGAAAGCACTTAGAATAGACAATATTTGATCTTTAGTGTGAACCAAATAAGTCCATGTACATCTAGAATTATCATCCACAATTGTGAAAAAATAATGTGCTCCATTCAAGGCTGCAGTTTTATAAGGACCCCATAAATCCACATGAATCAACTCAAAAGGAATGAGAGATCTATTAGTAATTTTTTGGAAATGGTAATCTATGCTGTTTAGCAAGCATACAAGTATCACAATTGAAATGAGACAAATATTCATGTTTACAGTCATTAACATGAATCATTTTGATTATAGAAGTGTGACCAAGTCTAGCATGAAACAATCTACTGTTACATCATTAGAATGCACAGTGTTATTGACAAAAGAAGACAAAGCAGGAAAAACAGGAAGAGGAGGTATGATGAAAGGCTTTGTGATTTTTGAAGTGGATGGTTTGCAGATATACAAATTGTGTAACCCTTCTCCATGAGCAACCACTTGTCTAGTTGAAGGGTCCTGGAAAACAAACAATTTTGGGGAAAATATGGCTATAAGATTTTGAACTTTGAGTAATTTGCCAACAGAAAGCAAATTAACTTGAAACTCAGGCATATAGAACACATCTAGCAGAATCAAGGAGTTATTGATTTGAATATTGCCTATTTTGGTAACCCTTTTACTAGTTCCATCAGGCAACTTGATCTTAATGGGGCTTTAAAGTATCCTAATTGACTGAAACAGATGTAAAATGAGGAGACATATGATCTGATGCACCAGTATCCACCACCAATCTACTTGAACATCTAATTGCAAGCATTTTTTTAAGGCATTTAAAGACACATGAAAAGATACTCTCAAATATGGTGTGCAACCATAAAAGTATGTATTTGCATGTGCTTTGGAGGTACTAGCCAAATTACCCTGATCAACTCCTTTACCCTTAAACATCTTCATCATTTCTTGACACACAGCAGCCACCATTCTTTGATCCAAATCATTGCCCCTTTCACTCCCAACCTCATTCTCATAAGCAAAATCAAAATGAGTATCTTGCTGCATGTAAGCACCCAAATCTGCAGTAACTTGAGCAGCCATTTTTCCATTTCTTTTATTCTTTTTACCCTTATACCAATCAGGATATCCAAACCTTTCAAAACACTGTTCAAACACATGCCCCTCCTGCTTGCAATGAGTACAAAACTTCTTATCACTTCTGACTTCCTTATTATCTCTTCTTGACACTGAACCACCCTTAGAACCATTATTGGCAAAGAAAGCAGTTGGATCAGCAGTAGTATGAGTCACCTGCTTCTGTTTCTCCACTTGTTGAACAATGTAATAGGCCTTGTTGAGATTCGGCAAAGGATCCATTGACAAGACTTGATTTCTAACAGCTTCAAAGTCATCATTCAATCTCATCAAGAACTGCATCAACTTAGACCTACTATCAATTTCAAGAAACTTCTCACTGATACCACAAGTACATTCCCTCATCTTACCACAAGAACAAACAGGGATTCCATTGAGACTTTGTAACTCATCCCAGAACTTCTTCAATTTAGTGAAATAAGCAGCCACAGAGAGATTTCCTTGAGTCACTTTACTCAACTCTCTTTCAACTTGATAAATCAGAGGACCATTACTTTGACCATATCGTTCTTCAAGATCCTTCCAAAGATCACTAGCAGATTGAGAGTACAAGAAAGAATCTGAGAGTTCAGCAACCATTGAATTCAAGATCCAACAAGTAACCATATAATCACAACGAATCCATCAATGAATCCTAACTTCAATTTTGCCCCTAAAGCCGTCTTGATTGTTCTATTCCGGCCCATGAAATTACTTCCATTAAACGGTGTGTTAGTTAGCATCATTCCAGGATGATCAGAACTTCCCAAATACAACGGATCATTGATCATGTTCTGAGCATTAGGTTCCTGAAATGTGTTAGCACCACCATTTTCACCGTTAAGACCATCATGATCATGAGAACCGCCAACTCCATTCGCCATTGTTGAAATATTGATTTGAATTAGCTTCTTGAGAAAAAGAACTGATCAATTTGATCAATTGCATAAACTATTCAATTAGGGTTTAATTTGGGGGAAATGACAAGAATGGAAACCGGTTAGAAAACGGTTAGGATCGAGCTTCCATGTGCTCTGATAACATATCAAATTAAGCGGAATTTGTAATTTGGGAAAGAAAATGATTTGTTATTATCAAAATGAAGTGATTACAAGTAATGAGTCTAAGCGGGTTTATATACAGAGATTAACTAACACTAACTAACTTTTAAGCTATATTTACATAATCAGTCCTTATACTTTGGACTATTATACAACTTGTATTTATTCTATACGGGTGCATTTAAGACAAGCTTAAAAAAAATCGATGTTTTCTTTCAAAAATTAACACTACAACATAAAATCTATGGGTGTCTTCGTACCCATAAGGAACCCCTGGTTCTATCCCCGGATAATATAAAGGATAATAATGGTAGTTGTTGTTAACTACAATTACAACTACAACAAAGCCAATAAAAAAGATTTAATTACAACTTTGATGGATTGTCATTGTACTATTAACCAATTAATCAAACTTTTAATTAAATCAAGATAAAACCCAACTCTAATAATGACACTACATGCCTACATGCCTACATGGTGTCTAAGTAGGCCCTGTAATTAAACATATGATTGATTCATTTCACCTTATGGTTTTGTCAAATGTCTCTTTGATTACATTATTATTGAGAACACAAGCAATTGAGCATCTTAATCCACTAAAGAAAGTGAAATAACCATCATTTAACTCGTGATTGTGTAATCGATGTCCCGAGCTTAAAGCAACAAACTGAGGCCGATGGGTACCTAGCGAACGAGTATTGTTGTTATCATGAGTTGTGTTGCTTAGATTTTTCACATTCTTGTCATTTTACAAGAAAAGAAACCTGCTAAGATCTTTGGCTCATCAATCTGGTTATTTTGGTATATGTATCCCGCGCGGTATATTGTATACTGATTAAGGTTATCTATATCTATACAATAGGACCGACCCGTAGAATAACCTAAACGACACAACAGAACCTTCAAACTACAGTAAAGATCATGAACATAGGCATGATGTAAGCCATGAGAATATACTATCTTCGACTTTTTGTTTTTGTGGGTGTCATGGCAGATCCTACCAACCCAATAAACATTGATGAATAGCAATACACCTGCATGGAGCATTTTGACCCTAACAACTGGAAGATCAAAGTTAAATCCGCTCGTCACACTTAAATATGATGCAAATAACTTCCTAGTCGCAAACTCTGCAATGATCACTTTCGTCGCACTTTCAACGCCTCAAAAATTATCAGATTATTCTGATATGAAAATCAGATGCACATAATCGACTAAACGTATGGACAGTTAAATTAAACTAAATCTTTGTCGATGATGGGTTTATACAAACACCATCGCTATATATACGCACCCAACTATTATATACCTACATACCTTGATATGCAGAAAACTACTTAATACCATACTTTGTAATCGCAATAATCACTTTATTCGCACATTAAACGCCCATGATGACTGAAAAGGTTCCATAGAATCACATAAGCATAGTAGTAGTGGAATAAGAACTAAACTGAAATCCAAGAAACAGAGAGGTTAAAACACATTGTTCCATACATACAGTAATACAACAACATTAACTAAAGCAGTATTAAACCATCAGTCCTTTTTATTCTAACCCCTAAACGTCATCACCAATTCAAATCTTCAGAAAAAAGCTCGACTCCCATAAAACACACGAGACTGCGTCCCATTTGGTGTCTGTGTTCCAGTTGGAGTCTGTGTCTTCTGATCCGAGCCAACCGAGTCTCCAGACTCTGTTCCCGCCTTTTCCGCATCCAACGGGAGTTTCATCTTAGCCAATGACTCAGTAAACTGTTGCATACTCTTCATGTACAAATCCACAAAGTCCTGTTGAACTACTTTCTGTTCAAGATCAAATTTTTCCGCCACTACAGGCTTCTTTATCAAATTCCCATTTCCAGAATCACTCTTAGCTTCAACACTTTTCGCCGGTTCCACTTTTAGAGGCGACTCATATTCTTGATTTGCAGATTTTGAGTCTTTAAAGGGACCCGAAGCACAATGTGATCCATTAGTTGAAACACTTGAAGGCGGAGAGTCAGGTTTTGGGGTCTCAGCGGTTGTATCAACTTGATCATCAGTGTCGGACGAGACCAAACTTTCTGAGCTAAGACCAAAATACTCGGTCACCATCATATGGTTTTCGTTAGCAATTTTAGGATCCGGGAACTCAAGTTTGTCAAATTCAGCTAATTCTGAATCATTGGGGGTTCCTTTAGTGGCGGGAACTGGTGGTGGGATGGCGATCACATCGGGTGAGGCTCCGGTGTATGATAAAGACAAGTCCACAAAACCAGAAGGCGAGTGGAACAGATCAGTGGAAGATAAAGTGAACTCCTTTTCTAACTTTCCATTCTTGACAAGGACTTCGGATAAAGGGATTAAAGCAAAACCTAACAACTGATCTTCAAGATAATTCCTTACCCTACTCAACATATATATCTCGCATTTAAGTGAAGATTCGATAGTGGGAACATTAATTCGAAGAGTTTCATTAAAGACTGGATTTTTACCACCCCCGTTAACTGTTTGAGTAGTGAGGGACTTTTCAGGGTTGGTAGTGATGCATATTTTGGCGTAAACGTCTTGTTTGTGGTATATGCAGATGTTCTGAATGTCCCTTGCTTGATGAATGTAGACATCAAGAACACCGACAGAGGGTTCGGTTTTCTTAGTTGTCAAAGGTTGGTTTTTCGTGAAGAGGTCAAGGTTTTGTCTTTCGGGCTCGTTGAAGACAGAGGTCTTGAATGGTGACACAACAGACTGAGGAGATTCCATGAAGCCTGCAAAAAAGTTAAAGATGTTAAAGATTAAGAAGAAACAGGATTAAAAACATACACAATTATAAACCAAATAATCATGGATGATTCAAAATAGATCTAAAACCTTAAAGATTGTTACAAACATCTCTTTATTAACAGAAAATAAAACATTTTTTTATGGGACTGAAGAACTTAAGCAAGCACAAACATATAAAAGCAAACATGAAAAAGGTTAAAAAAAAAACAATTACACATAAAGAAAAAAGCAGTAACTTGGAATGAATGCACACACATTTGCAGGAATTTTTTACCAAAAAAAAACAACCAAAAGTAGTAAGCACGGTAAGATGTAGACAGTCACACCCTTACCCGGAGTAATAATCATCTATCCTAATTCAACCATCCCAAAAATGAGCAAATTTCGAATCAACTGCTGATAATCAAACATCTAAACTATAAATCATAACAAAAAATCAAACCAATAAAGGTGAAACAGGGAAGACAGCTGAGTACATCAAAAACATATAAACAAGAACTGAATTTTGGGTCTAAAACACATGTTTTATTCCATAAAGTTTTCTAATTTACTTCAAATAAGAGCTCCAAAAACCAGAATCGAGGGCGAGTCTTGGACTCAGATGTACGCAGCATAACCGAGGTCAGGTGAGTTAACACTAGGCTATGTCAAAAGCAAAATTTTCAAAAAATAAAATAATACTAACAATAAACCCTTGATAAAACCAAAGTAACATAGATGGTGATCAAGTTCTTATCTTTTAAACTAACTAATCATCAAATATAGTTCTAAACTTCAAACCCAAAACATAAAACCAAACCTTAAATAAGTAGGAAGAACCCTAATCCTTATTTTTAGTAAAAACCAGAGAATTATCCAAGAAATGATTTTTTAGTACAAAACCATGCTTAATCCCAATATATAAACAAAACCCACAACACCAATCATCTTCAATTCCAATAAAGTTACCTTCTTGTTTTTTTTTTTACCAAAATCTTGATTTTTTTTTTTTTTTTACCTCAAATAAAAAGCTCCAAAATTCCAGAATAGAAGACAGCTAATAAACAAAAATAGGTAGAGCAACAAGAAAGATTGAGGAGATTCCATGAAGCCTGGAAAAAAAGTTCAAGATGTTAAAGATCAAGAAGAAACAGCAAAATTGAAAATATACACAATTATCAACTAAATAATCATAGATGATTCAATAGAGATCTAAACTCTTAAAGATTATTGCAAACATCTCTTTATTAACAGAAAATAAAACATTTTTTTATGGGACTGAAGAACTTAAGCAAGCACAAACATATAAAAGCAAACATGAAAAAGGTTTAAAAAAAAACAATTACACATAAAGAAAAAAGCAGTAACCTGGAATGAATGCACACACATTTGCAGGAATTTTTTACCAAAGAAAACAACCAAAAGTAGTAAGCAAGGTAAGATGTAGACAGTCACACCCTCACCGGGAGTAATAATCATCTATCCTAACTCAACCATCCAAAAAATGAGCAAATTTCATTTCACTTGCTGATAATCAAACATTCAAACTATAAATCATAACAAAAATCAAACCAATAAAGGTGAAACAGGTGAGTACATCAAAATCATATGCACAAGAACTGAATTTTGAGTATCAAAAACATGTTTAACTCCATAAAGTTTTCTAATTTACTTCAAATAAGAGCTCCAAAAACCAGAATCCAAAAGCAAAAACTGGTGAGGTTTTCCACTTGGGCAGGGCGAGTCTTGGACTCAGATGTACGCAGCATAACCGAGGTCAGGTGACTAGGCTATGCCAAAAGCAAAATTTTCAAAAATAAAATAATACTAACAATAAACCCTTGATAAAAACAAAGTAACATAGATATGGTGATCAAGTTCTTAACTTTTAAACTAACTAATCATCAAATATAGTTCTAAACTTCAAACCCAAAACATAAAACCAAACCTTAAATAAGTAGGAAGAACCCTAATCCTTATTTTTAGTAAAAACCAGAGAATTATCCAAGAAATGATTTTTTAGTACAAAACCATGCTTAATCCCAATATATAAACAAAACCCACAACACCAATCATCTTCAATTCCAATAAAGTTACCTTCTTGTTTTTTTTTTTTACCAAAATCTTGATTTTTTTTTTTTTTTACCTCAAATAAAAAGCTCCAAAATTCCAGAATAGAAGACAGCTAATAAACAAAAATAGGTAGAGCAACAAGAAAGTAATTTAGATGATCACAAGAGTCCAAGCAAGAAAAGAAGAAAGTAGAAAGTGGAAAGTGAAAAAACATAAAAAAAGGAAAGGTAAGGTAAGGTCATTTCTTGCCTTTTCTTTAATAGTAACAAGAAAGAAAATTTTTTGATCCCAGAAAATCTGCAGGCAATCAAGTTCGAGAACAGGGAGGGAATTATTTATAAATTGTTTGATGATGATTGAATAAGGTTAAGAAATACTAGTACTGTTGAAGATAATATTGTTTGATGGGAATAATAATAAGACTGTGGAGTCTGTGAAAGCTTTCTTTCTATTCTATTCGTGTGTCCCCATTCTTTCTTTTTATAGCTGCCTTGCTTGCTGCCCTTTTTTTCTTTCTAATTTCTCATTAATTAACGGAAGATGATTATAACGGGTATTATCTATTTAGCGTCACATCAGCTTTTCTTTTT
This sequence comes from Artemisia annua, assembly GCA_014162995.1. Taxonomy (NCBI): domain Eukaryota; kingdom Viridiplantae; phylum Streptophyta; class Magnoliopsida; order Asterales; family Asteraceae; genus Artemisia; species Artemisia annua. The sequence continues at coordinate 71,516 of LBNU01036162.1, read as the reverse complement.
ATAACCACGGGTATTATTTATTTATCGGCATATTAGCTTCTCTTTTATAACCATAGGTGTTATCTGTTTAGCGGCACATTAGCTTCTCTTTTTATGACCACGGGTATTATCTATTTATCGACACATTAGCTTCTCTTTTTATAACCCCCGGGTATTATCTTTTTAGGGGCACATTAGCTTCTCTTTTTATAACCAAACAGTTGTAATAAAATCATCAACTTCACCATCAAAATATGTATCACTTAAACACAAGTATACCTCATAATATACTCACACACGCAAAATTAATTTCTTTTGCACTCCGTAATGTGGTGGTGCAAACCGCTGAATTAACAAGAGAGGGGGCAACTGCGGTGGTGCTATAAAGAGAACGTGGTGGTAGGGGACACTCGTAGTGAGTTATCCCATTACACTTAGCCTGAATGTTTGTGATTTTATTAGACGATTATAGTGTTTGTGTAAAGTGTGATATGTCTGGAAAATTTGCTAGAGCTGGAGCCATAGTTTAAATTATAAGTCGGGTGTTTCGGTTTATTTTTTTATAAAGTTTGTTAATTAGTTTGAGTTAAAGTTTATTGCTGTAAAATGATAATAATAATAATAATAATAATAATAATAATAATAATAATAATAATAATAATAATAATAATAATAATAAATGGTTTCACATATAATTCAAGTGTTCACGCGTCCATTAGTTATAGGGGCAATTATTCCCAAACAAAACATCCAAATTCCGTATTGCCCTATATGTGTATCAAAATCATTGCACATTATGCATTATTAATAAGTAATTAACCATGGTTTTGTTCAGATAGGACTTTATGGAGGCTTATAAGGGCTTGAGATTTTAAAATAAGCTAGCGTATAAAATAAGTTTTGTCTATTACACAAGCTTATGGAAGCTTTTATAAGATGCGAGCCTTTATAAGCCCATGTTAAATAAAACAAGCTTTTAAAAATGAGTAATGCTTATAGTAAGTCATATTACTTAAATACCTTTTAAAATATAGAGGAAATTTCAAACTAAGCCAAAAAAACACCTTTGGTCCAAGACTTCGTCCTTTTTTGCACCCTTTTCCCATTTTTGTCATGCTCAACTACTCGACTCCACTCAATTAGTGACACGTGTACCTGCCTTGTACTTTTTTTAAACACCTTTGGCGCACTAAAGGTGGAGTCGAGCAGTTGAGCATGACACGTGTCATTAAAATGGGTGGAGTCGAGCAGTTGAGCATAACCAAAATGAGAAAACGGTGCAAAAAGAGACCAAGTCTTGAATCAAAGGTGTTTTTTTGGCTTAATTTGGTAATTTTTAACATGCAAAAATTTGAAATATATGTGAACTTACTTTGATGTATTTTTATGTGACTTTACAACAATAAGTTTCAGCTCACTAATCCGTCAAACAGCTTTATAAAAACATAAATCCAACTTCCAACTTATAATATATGCTTCAAGTTCAGCGACAACTCCTCATCCAGCTTATTTGCCAAACATACCCTATGTATAAGTTTTACTTATTCTTAAAAGTTGATATCAACTAGCTTGAACTTATAGCAACTTATAATTGATAAATGCTTTCATAATCTTGTGTGACAAAAAAGCTTATATTCTAAGTTTAAGCTCTTATAAGTTTTAATAAGCTTGTTGCCAAGCACAATGATTTTTAAATGTTTGTTTATGTGTTTCTAGACGATAACTAATGATGGGCGACCGATAGTTTTTGGAAGCATTGAAATAACAGAGGAGAATGAGGAAAAGATGTGAATGGTAAACGTAAATGGTTCTATGTCGTATTTTAACTAAAGATGACAAAAATAGGTCGGTCGGGTCATGGGTCTAAATGGGTTTGAGCATAAATGGGTTCGGTTGTAGATGAGTCTTTTAGAAACATGGGTCTAAATGGGTTTTTGTGAGGTTGACTCGCCTATTTTCAATTTTCTCTTTTTAATTTAGANGAAAGTAATTTAGATGATCACAAGAGTCCAAGCAAGAAAAGAAGAAAGTAGAAAGTGGAAAGTGAAAAACATAAAAAAGGAAAGGTAAGGTAAGGTCATTTCTTGCCTTTTCTTTAATAGTAACAAGAAAGAAAATTTTTTGATCCCAGAAAATCTGCACGCAATCAAGTTCGAGAACAGGGAGGGAATTATTTATAAATTGTTTGATGATGATTGAATAAGGTTAAGAAATAGTACTACTGTTGAAGATAATATTGTTTGATGGGAATAATAATAAGACTGTGGAGTCTGTGAAAGCTTTCTTTCTATTCTATTCGTGTGTCCCCATTCTTTCTTTTTATAGCTGCCTTGCTTGTTGCCCTTTTTTTATTTTAATTTCATTAATTAACGGAAGATGATTTTAACAGGTATTATCTATTCAGCGTCACATCAGCTTCTCTTTTTATAACGACGGGTATTATCTATTTAAGGGCACATTAGCTTCTCTATTTATAACCAAACAATTGTAATAAAATTATCAACTTAACTATCAAAATATACATCACTTAAACACAAGTATACTTCACATATACTTACACAAGCAAAATTAATTTCTTTTGCATTCCGTAATGTGGTGGTGCAAACCGCTAAATTAACATGAGAGAGGTAGCCGCGGTGGTACTATAAAGAGAACTTGGTGGTAGGGGACACTCATAGTGAGTTCTTCCATTACACTTAGCCTGAATGTTTGTGGTTTTATTAGACAATTATAGTGTGTGTAAAATGTGATATGTTTGGAAAAATTTGCTAGAGCTGGAACCATAGTTTAAATTATAAATCGAGTGTTGTGATTTATTTTTTTATAAAGTTTGTTAATTAGTTTGAGTTAAAGTTTATTGCTGTAAAATGATAAACATAAAAAAAAAATAATAATAAATAGTAGTAGTAGTAGTAGTAGTAGTAGTAGTAGTAGTAGTAATAATAATAATAATAATAATAATAATAATAATTCTGATCAAAATAATAATAATACAATAACAATAACAATAACAATAATAATAATAATAATAAATGGTTTCATATATAATTCAAGTGTTCATGCGTCCATTAGTTATAGGGGCAATTATTCCCAAACAAAACATCAAAATTCCGTATTGCCCTATATGTACATCAAAATCATTGCACATTATGCATTACTACCTCCGTCCCAAAATAAGTGTTCAGTTTGACTTTTCAAAGTCAAACTGGTTCAACTTTGACCTTAACTATTTTTGCGTGTGTTATATAATAATTAATGCAAAATATATAAATGAATTAAGTTTTAAGCGTACTTTTTATTGGTTAATTTTTATCAAGTATTATATAACAAAAAATAATAATATTTAAGGTCTAAGTTGAACCAGTTTGACTTTGAAAAGTCAAACTGGACACTTATTATGGGACGGAGGGAGTATAATTTTGTAAGTTTGATAAATATGGCATTTTGAGGTTTATATTGGGTGAATATGGAATTATCTCTTAATTATATTATTAATAAGTAATTAACCATGGTTTTGTACAGATAGGACTTTATGGGGCTTATAAGGGCTTGAGATTTTTTAATATGCTAGCGTATAAGATAAGTTTGTCTATTACACAAGCTTATGAAAGCTTTTATAAGATGCGAGCCTTTATAAGCCCATGTTAAATAAAACAAGCTTTTAAAAATGAGTAATGCTTATAGTAAGTCATATTACTTAAATACATTTTAAAATATAGAGGAAATTACTAAACTAGGCCAAAAAAAACACCTTTGGTCCAAGACTTCGTCCCTTTTTGCACCCTTTTCCCATTTTTGTCATGCTCAACTACTCGACTCCACTCAATTAGTGACACGTGTACCTGCCTTGTACTTTTTTTAAACATCTTTTGCGCACTAAAGGTAGAGTCGAGCAGTTGAGCATGACACGTGTCATTAAAATGGGTGGAGTCGAGCAGTTNTTTTTTTTTTTTTTTTTTTTTTGGCTTAATTTGGTAATTTTCAACATGCAAAAATTTGAAATATATGTGAACTTAATTTGATGTATTTTTATGTGACTTTACAATAATAAGTTTCAGCTCACTAATCCGTAAAATTAATCCAACTTCCAACTTATAATATATGCTTCAAGTTCAGCGACAACTCCTCATCCAACTCAATTGCCAAACATACTCTATGTATAAGTTTTACTCATTCTTAAAAGTTGATATCAACTAGCTTGAACTTATAGCAACTTATAATTGATAAATGCTTTCATAAGCTTGTGCGACAAAAAAGCTTATATTCTAAGTTTAAGCTCTTATAAGTTTTAATAAGCTTGTTGCCAAGCACAATGATTTTTAAATGTTTCTTTAGGTGTTTCTAGACGATAACTAATGATGGGCGACCGATAGTTTTTGGAGGCAGTGAAATAACAGAGGAGAAAGAGGAAACGATGTGAATGGGAAAGGTAAATGGTTATATGTCTTATTTTAACTAAAGATGGCAAAAATAGGTGGGTCAGGTCATGGGTCTAAATTGGTTTGAGCATAAATGGGTCCGGTTGTAGATGAGTCTTTTAGATACATGGGTCTAAATGGGTTTTGGTGAGGTTTACCCGCCTATTTTTAAATTTCTCTTTTTAATTAAAAAAAAAAAAAAAAAAAAAAAAAAAAGTTTGATTTACTTTAGCCGTTGAGTAATTATTATATAATAGCACTTTTTGTTAAATAACCAGTTGAACTTATCTATGATACTTAATGCCCAGCTAAACTCATCTCTTAACAAATATTCATCGAACTCGACCCATGTTTAAGCATTGGCTCTCTAATTGCCACCTCCATTGTTTACTATGTGAGGAAAATTAAAATTGTACAACTTAGGAGAAAAGTTTCAAATGAGGTTTCAATGATTTTGATATTCAGCTAAGATATACATGTAGCTGCTAACGAGGCCTAACTCGTAAGTGGTAGTCATCCCAAGTCACGATTTATGGTTTGTTTCACATTTCTCGTATCAAACTAGTAAGACTATCCATAATAACAAAAAAGAAGCGCGTGCATTGCTAATGTGGCACCCCGAAGAAGCATCGATTCTTATTACCCTCACCCAGCCAAAACGCGCTGAAGGGAAAAAAATCGAAGACTCGGTCGTGCAGGCGACCGAGTTGTGGGAGATTTGTTGTGTGTTTATTAAATGGTTTTTGTGAGGCAATTTATGTTTAAGTATGGTATGTTTTGGTGGTAAAGTTGGTTATCTTATTACACTAAGGCCAATGCTAATGGTGACCCTACAATTTTTGTGGTCACCAACTGGCACATCAGCGCCACCTTAGCTTTCTCTCTCCAAAACTACACCTCAATTACAATTTGCTAATAAGACGACCGCAACCACAACAAAAAAACATACCCTACAAAAACTAATTAAAAAAATGAAATTTTCGATTGCGTAACCAACTGAAATATTAGAATTGTTGGGGTGGGACAAGGTGAGGGTGCGTGCTGCTAAGGGGAGAATGCAGTAAGGGTGCTCGGTTGGTTGGGGTGTAACGGACCCCATTATCATTGGCCTAAGTTAATGGTGAAGTTAGTTGTAGAAAGAAAAAGCTGATATGATACTAAGATGACGATGATGAAATTGCTCTTGGTGATCTCTTTCCAGCCTAATAGTATTAGGCATGTACATATGTAACACAAAACAAGTCTATAAACTTTGCTAACTTCAAGGTTTGTCTAATTTTTCTTCATCGTATGTTTTACGATTTAGATAATACTCTCTCTATCCCACTTGTATTATCCTCCAAAACAAAAATACAAACTATGATAGGTATAGTTAATGAAGTGTTAAGTCAATGAAATATTATCTTGTATTTAAAGCTATGTTGACTCTTTTAAAAAGGCTTTTAAAAGTTCAAATAATTACTTGGAGGTGGGATAGGAAAATCTATATTTGTAACTCGTATTTAATGAAAGATTANTTTTAAATGTTTCTTTAGGTGTTTCTAGACGATAACTAATGATGGGCGACCGATAGTTTTTGGAGGCAGTGAAATAACAGAGGAGAAAGAGGAAACGATGTGAATGGGAAAGGTAAATGGTTATATGTCTTATTTTAACTAAAGATGGCAAAAATAGGTGGGTCAGGTCATGGGTCTAAATTGGTTTGAGCATAAATGGGTCCGGTTGTAGATGAGTCGTTTAGATACATGGGTCTAAATGGGTTTTGGTGAGGTTGACCCGCTTATTTTCAATTTTCTCTTTTTAATTAAAAAAAAAAAAAAAAAAAAAAAAAAAGTTTGATTTACTTTAGCCGTTGAGTAATTATTATATAATAGCACTTTTTGTTAAATAACCAGTTGAACTTATCTATGATACTTAATGCCCAGCTAAACTCATCTCTTAACAAATATTCATCGAACTTGACCCATGTTTAAGCATTGGCTCTCTAATTGCCACCTCGTTTACTATGTAAGGAAAATTAAAATTGTACAACTTACGAGAAAAGTTTCAAATGAGGTTTCAATGATTTTGATATTAAGCTAAGATATACATGTAGCTGCTAACGAGGCCTAACTCGTAAGTGGTAGTCATCCCAAGTCACGATTTATGGTTTGTTTCACATTTCTCGTATCAAACTAGTAAGACTATCCATAATAACAAAAAGAAACGTGTGCATTGCCAATGTGGCACCCTGAAGACGCGTCGATTGTTATTACGCTCACCCAGCCAAAACGCGCTGAAAGGAAAAAAATCGAAGACTCGGTCGTGCAGGCGACCGAGTTATGAGAGATTTGTTGTGTGTTTATTAAATGGTTTTTGTGAGGCATATTTATGTTTAAGTAGGGTATGTTTTGGTGGTAAAGTTGGTTATCTTATTACACTAAGGCCAATGCTAATGGTGACCCTACAATTTTTGTGGTCACCAAGTGGCACATCAGCGCCGCCTTAGATTTCTCTTTCCAAGACTACACCCCAATTACAATTTGCTAATAAGACGACCGTAACCACAACAAAAAACCATACCCTACAAAAACTAATTAAAAAAATGAAATTTTTGATTACGTAACCAACTGAAATATTATAATTATTGGGATGGGACAAGGTGAGGGTGCGTGCTGTTAGGGGGAGAATGCAGTAAGGGTGCTCGGTTGGTTGGGGTGCAACGGACCTCATTACCATTGGTCTAAGTTAATGGTGAAGTTAGTTGTAGAAAGAAAAAATTGATATGATACTAAGATGACGATGATGAAATTGCTATTGGTGATCTCTTATTACTTCCAGCCTAATAGTATTAGGTATGTACAGATGTAACACAAAGTGACAAAACAAAGTCTATAAACTTTGCTAGCTTCAAGGTTTGTCTAATTTTTCTTCATCGTATGTTTTACGATTTAGATAGGGTTATTTACTTGAAAATGTATAATACTTGCCACTTTTTGTTATTGTGTGTATTGAACTTTATTTTTTCTTATTGTGTGTACTAAACTTTCAAAATTTGATTATTGTGTGTATTTTGTGACTATCTAGCCATGTAAAATGACTATTTACAATTCGAAATTTGAAAAAAGTAAGGGTAAAATGGTCATAAAATACACAAAATAATCGAAATTTGAAAGTTTAGTACATACAATAAGAAAAAATAAAGTTCAGTACACACAATAATAAAAAGTGACAAGTATAATACATTTTCAAGTAATTAACCCATTTAGATAATACTCTCTCCATCCCACTTGTATTATCCTCCAAAACAAAAATACAAACTATGATAGATAATGGAACTTGGTCGCCCTTACTGGGGCACTGAATCGCCTGTAGGTCGCTGGAGAGAGAAAGCTGACGTGGCAGGAAAAAAAGGGGGGATTGACCCCCCTTACTGCACCCAGCCTAATAATAAGGGTAAGTCTATATAAATACAAACGTATTCTTCCTTTACAAAGTTAGATAATATGGTCATTTTAATATTTTATTATCAAGTTAGGTAATGAAATCTGTTGGTTTGTATAAATGTCACTAGTATTACCGGTTGAATTACCACCACATTTAATCCCTTTAAATAATTTCCACATCATTTGTTTTTTTCCAAATCAAAGAAGAGAATATTTGATATATCAATGGCTGTATTGTCAAGTCTAGTTGCTAGCGTTTATGAGTGATTAGGTGAATAAGTAACATGCAATGTTGGTTTAGAAGTAGGGATATGGCACATTAGGAATGTTAAGTTAGGCATCGATGATTCGATAAGAAAAAAAGCATGTTCAGTAAAACAATTTCATTGAAGTGGTTGTCTGCACACAATGGGGGTTCTTATCTTTATTAACTACACTAATCAACGACCCACACTTTCTCACAGTGAGGGGTTTCTCACAGTGAGGGGGCTAAGCTTACTGGGGATGGTCTTCAACGTCCGGTGACCTCCACGGCGGAATCTAACGAGTTAGAAGAAGGTGAAGTGGAGGAGTTGCATGGGGAAGATGTGATGAATGTTAAGGCGTTGCATGGGGAATATGAGGAATTGAATAGAACGGCGCACGTGGAGAAGTGTATTGATAGAAGAGATTTTAATATGGAGGTGGGGCAGGCGGAACCTTTTGTGTTCTCTACTGATGCACGTGTGGGAAAAGAGAATTTTGATAAACAAAGAGAGAAGGAGACGTGGTCCAGTTTTAATATTGGGCTCCCCCCAAGGCCTAGGAAGAGGCCCAGAGAATCTGACCCGTTTTCTTTGGATGACTTATTGGGCCTTAAAGTTAATGTTGATAATTTTGTGGAGGTAGGGACTGAAGTAAATGGTCCTTTGGTTAATAATTCCTTTCCTATCTCCACCCAGTCTGGTCCCCTAGATCTCAACTCTATCCCGTCTAACCCTGTTTTGAACGCTCATCTTCAATCGGGCGTTGGTGGGGTCGCCGCCCAGTCCCCCGCCCGTGAGCGTGAAGAGGTGGTTAGTCACGAGGTCGAGATGACTGTGGAGATGGGTAACATAGTGGGTGTTGATTTGTCGCAAGCTCGGAGTATGGTTAGAGGCGTTGTTGAGGAAGAAGGTAATAATCCCGTTTTCCAATGAATTATTTATCTATAAATATTAGAGGGGTGGGAGGGGATTTTAAGCCTAAATGGATCCGTGAGCTTGTTGGTAGAAATCAGGTTTCTTTCTTAGCAATTCAGGAAACTCAGTGTAGTGGTTTGTCAGAGATGGTGGTTAAGAGGTTTTGGGGGAAAAAGTCTTTTGAGTTTGAGGTTGTGGAGTCGGATGGGAGGTCTGGGGGCATGATTAGCATATGGGATCCCTCGGTCTTTTCAAAAAGAGATTGTGTCAAATGTAAAAATTTTCTTATGGTTAGGGGTTCGATGAAAGGTTACAATGAGTTGGTGACTATTGTGAACATTTATGCGCCTCAAGGCAGGAAGGATAAAATGAAACTTTGGGCTGACCTGAGAGATATCATTAATGGTTGCAGTGGTATGTGGATATCTCTTGGTGACTTTAACGCGGTTAGATCGCGTGAGGAAAGAAAGGGGTCGAAATTTAAAAAGCAATGTGCTAATGATTTCAACGAGTTTATTGAGTCTTCGGATCTCCATGAATTCCCCATGAAAGGTTTCAAGTTCACTTTCTTCAAGGATGATGATAATGGTAAGAAATTCAGTAAGATTGATAGGGTTCTTGTTAATAGGGATTTCATGGAAAAATGGCCGGATGCGTGTCTAAGAGCTCTTCCCAGATTGTGGTCGGACCATAACCCGATTTTATTATCGGTGTTGGATTCCAATTTTGGGCCTAAACCGTTTCGTGTTTTCAACTCTTGGCTTGATTACCCGGAGTGTGCTGAAGTGGTGACTAAAGCTTTGGACGAGTTTGTTTTTGATGGGGACCCTGATGTTAGATTGATTAGGAAGTTCAAGTGGTTACGTAAATGTTTAAAAGAGTGGCGTGATAATATGGTTCTAAAGGAAAGCGAAGAGTTAGACTTATGTAAGAAAGAGATGGAAGAAATTGATGTTGTCTTGGAAGCCGAGGACTGCATTGAGGAGATGGATTGGGTGAGAAATGAATGTAAAAGGAGAATTGATGATATTGAGAATCGCAAAGCTAAAGACCTTAAGCAACGGTCAAGGAATAAATGGGCGGAGGAAGGTGATGGGAATAATCGCTTTTTCCATGGTTTGATAAATAATAGAAGGGTTAGTAACGCGATTCAAGGCTTGATGATTGAAGATAAATGGGTGGACAAACCGAAATATATTAAGAGATATGTTCATGAATTCTATAAGAACAAATTCAGCGAAGATTGTATTGAAAGACCTCATCTTGACTGTGGTATCGAAAAGAAACTTACAGAAGAGGAAGCTAGGGTTTTAATAAATCGATTTTCGATTGATGAGATTAAAAAGGCTGCTTTTGAGTGTGGCGATGATCGGGCCCCTGGCCCTGATGGGATTTCTTTTAAGTATATCAAACGTTTCTGGGATTACTTTCAGAAGGATTTCGTTGATCTTTTTGATAAAGTCTTTGAAGGTAGGGGTCTCAATAGGGGGTGTAACGCGGCGTTTATCACTTTGATCCCCAAGGTCAAGGATCCGGGGCATCTCAATGAGTACCGCCCCATCACTTTAGTGGGGGTCTCGAATAAGATCATCTCGAGAGTCCTTGCTAACAGACTCAAAAAAGTGTTGAGTCCGTTGATCTCTGTTAATCAGACGGCTTTTTTGAGTGATAGGCTGATTCTTGACGGACCGCTGATCCTGAATGAAATCATATCTTGGGCCAAGAAATATCAGAAACAGATTTTCATCTTCAAAGTGGACTTCAACAAAGCCTACGATAACGTTAACTGGGGTTTCCTTTTGTCGGTGATGAAGCAGATGGGTTTTCCTGATCTTTGGTGTAGGTGGATCCATGGTATTCTCTCGTCTGCTAGGTCCTCGGTGCTTGTGAACGGTTCTCCTACTTTTGAATTTCAATGTGGCAAAGGTATGAGACAAGGTGACCCCATATCGCCCTTTCTTTTTCTGATGGTTATGGAGGCTCTTTCCTGTATGATGAAGAAGGCGGAAAGGGGTTGCGAGTTCAGTGGCGTCTCGCTCCCTAATGGGGGTCCTAGTGTTTCGCACCTTCTCTATGCGGATGATTGTACCTTTGTGGGTGAGTGGGATGAGTCTATTATTAATAAGGTTCACCTCATCCTTCGTTGTTTTTTCATATGCTCAGGCCTTCGTATTAACCTGAGTAAGTCTCATTTATTTGGTGTGGGGGTTGAGGATGCCGAAGTTTCTAGAGTGGCGAATGGTATGTCTTGTTTATTGGGTGTTACACCCTTTGATTATTTGGGCATCCGAGTTGGGGGTAGGATGAATAGAGTTGTCAGCTGGGATTTTCTTTTCGATATTTTTAGAGCGAGACTTTCTAGATGGAAGGCGTCTTGTTTATCTATTGGGGGGAGGTTAACGTTAGTCAAGGCGGTCTTAGAAAACCTCCCAACTTATTACTTATCTTTATTTAAGGCGCCGGTCAAGGTGATTGATGGCCTTGAAAGCATTATTAGGAAGTTCCTTTGGGGCGGCTCTTCGGAGGTCAAAAAGATTCATTGGGTTGCGTGGGATAGGGTTGCTTCGCCGATTAAGTTTGGGGGTCTTGGTTTATGTAAGCTTGGTGATGTTAACGTTGCTCTCCTTTCCAAGTGGGTGTGGCGCTATAGGAACGAACCTGAAAGCCTTTGGAGACAGGTGGTGGATGCTATTCATGGCTCGAAGAGATGCTGGTCTTCGCTCCCGGTTTGCAACTCTATTTCGGGGGTGTGGAATTCGATCGTCAAGAGTATATCGAAAGTCAGTGTGGCTGGTGTTAATCTTAATCAGCTTTTCAAAGCCGATGTGGGAAATGGGGTTAACATTAGATTTTGGCTCGATCCTTGGGCTTGTGCCTCTCCGTTAAAGGATATCTTCCCTTTATCCTTTAAGCATGAAAAATATAAGAAGTGCATGGTTAGTGAGAAGTTTAACTCAGTGAGTAACAGTTTTGAAGGTTTTTGGGGAGTCTCGGATGGGGCAGTTTCTGTGGGGGAAGCAGAAGAAAGACAGTGTTTGGGTTTGTTGCTGGATGGTCGGGTTTTGAGTAATAGATTCGATAAATGGAGTTGGCAGGGGAGTGGATCTAGAGGCTTTAGTGTGAAAGCGGTTAAGGAATTTCTCTCAAGTGGCAATGACTATAGCCACAGATTTGTGTTTAAATGGTCTAAATGGGTAACGAAAAAGTGCAATATCTTCATGTGGAGGATGGGGCTTGGTCGTTTGCCTACTACGGATCAACTTATGCTTAGGAACTGCTCCGTTGGTAACGTGGTGTGCAACTTATGCGGCTCTGAAGACGAATCTGTGGATCATTTATTTAGCTCGTGTGTTGTCTCTTTGGATGTTTGGAATAGGGTGGATAAGTGGTGTAAAATTCCGCCTACTTTCTTCTTCTCTCGGATGGACATTTTCAATCTTCTCGATAATGGGGGCTGGAATAGGAGAAGGAGCGAGATTTTGAAAGGAGTCTTCTTTACTACTTGTTGGTGTCTTTGGGTGGCTAGGAATAAGATTCGGTTTGATAACGCTAAGCTTGATAGTCGGAAAATCTTTCATGATATCACCTCTACGAGCTTTTTATGGTATAGGAATAGATCTAATTTTGTTCTATAGATTGGCAGGATTGGTTATCTTTTAATTTGATGTAAGGGTCTTTCCCCCGTGTTGGTGCGCTCCCTGTTTTGGGGAGTTGCGTGTTTCCTTGTGAATAATAGTCATATTTCAAAAAAAAAAAAAAAAAAAAAAAAAAAAAAAAAAAAAAAAAAAAAAAAAAAAAAAAAAAAAAAAAAAAAAAAAAAAANCTTATGCGGCTCTGAAGACGAATCTGTGGATCATTTATTTAGCTCGTGTGTTGTCTCTTTGGATGTTTGGAATAGGGTGGATAAGTGGTGTAAAATTCCGCCTACTTTCTTCTTCTCTCGGATGGACATTTTCAATCTTCTCGATAATGGGGGCTGGAATAGGAGAAGGAGCGAGATTTTGAAAGGAGTCTTCTTTACTACTTGTTGGTGTCTTTGGGTGGCTAGGAATAAGATTCGGTTTGATAACGCTAAGCTTGATAGTCGGAAAATCTTTCATGATATCACCTCTACGAGCTTTTTATGGTATAGGAATAGATCTAATTCTTGTTCTATAGATTGGCAGGATTGGTTATCTTTTAATTTGATGTAAGGGTCTTTCCCCCGTGTTGGTGCGCTCCCTGTTTTGGGGAGTTGCGTGTTTCCTTGTGAATAATAGTCATATTTCAAAAAAAAAAAGTTAATGAAGTGTTAAGTCAATGAAATATTATCTTGTATTTAAAGCTATGTTGACTCTTTTAAAAAGGCTTTTAAAAGTTCAAATAATTACTTGGAGGTGGGATAGGAAAATCTATATTTGTAACTCGTATTTAATGAAAGATATTTTTTTAAAACAAATATAAATAGTAACAAGAACAATAAAAATAAGACCAGGAGTAGTTAATCTGTCATGACAATTACTATTTTTTCTCAGTTTCAAATATAAATTATATCATGCTAAACACTTCCAAAAATACATTCAAAGGTAGAAGTCGTATTTTTTTACTTTGACGGTGTGTCCAATTGAGACTTGTAATCGTATATCTTTTGTTTCTAAATATAAGTTTAATTTACATGGAGATGAAGGAAGTTTTCAAATGTTTCGAACATACCACTTGACTATGAAAAACGTTATAAAATGTCGTACATTTCTTAAATTTCATATCGTTTATGCAATGATACAAATTTAAATCATAACAAAAGAAACTTTATATGGTAAAAACATGAAAAGCAGCAATAAAACTCTCTACATGAAAAAGGTGAACGGGTACCGGTGAAGGATGTTTGACATGAAGCGGATGGTGGTGGTTCGCGCGATGAGAACGATTGTGGTGCCAATGTGAATGATATAGGCGGATTGTCGGCACATGGTGTGGTTGGGAAGTCGTGGTTGTTTATGCATGTATACTATTGTAAGTTTGAATATGTGTTTTTCACTCTTTATCAATGACAACATAGTTTCTATAAAAAGTTTAGAATCTTATACTCACTTTTAAGTTTTAACTAGACCTGTCAATCTAAACTGAAATGGGTTTAGTCAGATTTATATGGGTAATCTTCTTTACCCAACGGGGTTAACATAAATACAACTCTTAACATCTGATGAGTCTTCTTGAATCTCTTCCAAAATTGTTGAATAAGTATGTTAGGTCTAACATGTTTGTAAGTAATCGAACAAGTATGACTTGGATCAATCCACATCATTTTGTTAGTCTTCAAATTGCCAATATTCGGCTTTCCCTCGTTTTCTTCAAATTTCCAATATTCTGCTTGAGTCACTTCCATCTAGATTGCCAAGTCTAATCATTTTATTCAAGTTTCCAATATTATGCTTAAGTCACTTCCATCTAGATTTCCAGATATGCTTCCAATATTCTTAAAGGAATATCTTGCATAGTTATAATGAGTTTAAATATCATCAAAAGTAATCAGCCATACAAGTTTTTTTAAACACAAAATATACAATTTAGAGATATTATGATAAAGAAACTAGGGCACCATTTGGGACTTTTCGAGACAGATCAAGTAGTCCCCAAAAGTGAAATTTTGTTGTCTCCAAAACTTTTTGGCACAACAGGTTGTCCCAAAAGGGTTGTGTCCAAAGGCTCGTGCCCAAAAGTTTTAGGGACGAAAAAATTTAACTTTGGGGGACGGCTTGTGGGACCCACAAAATTCCAACCAGAAACTTGACCAAAAGTGGGACCGCATCTTTGGGGACAACAGGGTGTCGTCTCTAAAGCTATATTATCATATTTTATTAATTTAGATATTTATTTATTAAATAAATTTAATAATTAAAACAAATTATTTTTTAAAACTTAAAATATATGACATAGCTTTTAGGGACAATATACGTCGTCCCCCAAAGTATGGGTCCATCAGTCAACCATTTGACAAAGAAAGAGTTGAAAATAGTGGGGGCCACTGAACTTTTAGAGACAACATCCTGTCATCCCCAATGGTTCCCGTCCCTAAAGATCTTTTTTGTTGTATAATTGACATCGAATAATTGTACGTTTTTCTATTAATAATAGACTAACAAAATAATAGTAGAAACATAGTAATATTTTTTAAACTAGTAGATTAATAAAATTCAAAATTTTTACAAAAATTAACATTACGTCGCAAAAATCAGTAGACATCTCTAGCGCCCCATGACCCACCCTAATTTCATCTCTAGATATCATTACTCCAGTTAACCATGTTTATCCAAATAACCTATTTGAAGTTTTGAAACCGAATTAAGTAACTAAAATGACCCAAATTTTAGTTGTAGGTAAATCAAAATTATTCGAATCCGGGTAAAAGATAGGAGATGCTTCAAGAAAAAACATTCAAAATGAATGTGATCATGGTTAATTACTTTTAGCATTAGTCCATTATTCATTAATTATTAACTTTGTGATATGGGGGACCCATGAAGCTGCTACGCATGTGCTGACGAGGGTGGGAGTTCAATCAGATGAGTGCGACCACAGCATATGCAGCCTAGGACAATTTGCTCTTTAATCATGTTTAGTCCAGACAGATTCGATATTGTCATTGGACCCACCTAGTTTTAATACTGTTCTTATGGGACCCTTTGGGTTTTGGTTTAGTTTTTTCAGTCCTTTGTCGGTGGAATAGAATGCTTTGCTCCTTTTTTCAGTCCTTTTTTCAGTCCAGAGTCTGAAGGTGTTCATCAGACAGTTTGATTCGGTTAGTTGAAAGATTTAAATTGTCTATCGCAAGGTAAGTATTTCATTTTAATAACTGAAAATGAACCATACTAGAAGGGTAATCGGACACGTGGATAACCGAAATAACTGGTTACTCGCGGTTCAAGTCACGGTTAACCATTTTAGACGTTTAATTGAGTTTAACTGCATGAATAATAACCTAATCTAGAAGGCAAAATGTCATTTTAGTAAAATTAAATAACATTGAATAGATTAAAGTTATATTTAAGTTATTCTGTCACAATAATTGCATTCAAATAAACATATGTAACTTGTTAACAAAAAAAATGTATTCAACGTTTATAAGTTACATTTACATTAATCAATTTTCACAAATAGATGTTTAGTAAATGTTTATATTAGGAGGTATAGTGGAATAGTTTTTTTTTTTTTTTTTTTTTTTTTTTTTTTTTTTTTTTTTTTTTTAGAAAGGCGGTATAGTGGAATAGTATATAACCAATATTTGTACAATTATTTTTGTATCTAGTTAAAAACCTTCATATATTCTATACGGTTCGGTTTGGTTAACCGCGGATATCTAAAAATAAAAACTGAAAATAAGCAGGTTTTTCGATTTCGAGTTTCTTCGGTTTGGGGTGTTTTCGGTTCCGGATTGAGTGTTGCGGCTCGGTTTTTCGGTTTCTTGGTTTTTTGAACACCTCTATAGAGTTCTAATTGAGAGATGATTTTAGTTGCCCGCTCGTTGAGATGGGATGATTTTCGTTAGTGTCAAAAATTATTCGTGTAAGTTTCATTTTTTAAACTTAAGATATCGTGATTTAAACTCGCAACCTCGAATATAGTACTGATATGCTCTCAACTATCACAATAATAATACAAATACAAAGTTGAAGATGATAAATTTTATTAGATTGTGGTAATTATTAATATTAACGTAAAAAAAAATTATATTTGCCTAAGTTGAAATGCAAAGTAAAGATTAGAAACAATTAAAAGGGTTAAATTGTAAATATGAAATGAATAGTAAATTTTTTGATAATTGATATTAGAGTTAATACAACTTTCGTCCTTGTGGTTTACATCTTCTTTCACATTTCGCCCTTTATCTTTAATAATTACATTGTTTGTCCTTGTGGTTGTTCATTTTTAACAGGCCAGACATTTGACCTAATGACTGTTAACTTTTTTTCGTTAAATCTACTCATATATGGGTATTTCGATCTTCACATTCCTCTTCTTCTTCAACCTTAAATTTGTTCTAGATTTTTTATTCTTTGAGTTTATATTCATAAGTTTTTATTAGTAATAAGCTTTCAACCAAGCAAAACACCGTCAATCAAATTCATATATGATGAAATGCATAACAAATTTGTTTGTTTTTTTGTTAAAACAGATAACAATTCAATATGGATCACTCAAATTCAAGCTGTTATTTATGAATATAAATTAACCAAAAAAAAAAAGAAAAAAAAAAACATAACCATTAAACACACTTCCAAATCAACCTAATAAAATAAAAACATCAACTAAATCATACACCTGGTGAGCAAAACTCTTAAAAAACTAAATCATACAATTAAGTAAAAGTTAAAAAACACTATGTTCATGACTACTAACTCCTACATCCGGCAATATCGTTTTTCTTGTGATCATCCCGACAAACGCTTTTTTATTGGCGAATCATTAAACGATGATGAAAAATCCAGAACAACATATTAGTCAATGATAATCGAAACCTATAAACCCCTTTTGTGTTTCAAATCAACACCATGCAGCAACTGATGTACCAGTTTTTTTTCGAATTTCTACTATCATTTTGCTGCCATTATGGGGTACCGGATCGTGGTGTGTCAACTATTGAGGTGTGAAAGGGGTCAGGGTGGGATTGAAGGTTGCGATGGGTTTAGTTATTTTGTTTAATTGTGATTAGAAGATTTTGATAAATTGAAAGATCCATAACCCTTAAGCAAATTCTCCTTATGGTAATGGGTGATTCACGGTTTTATAAATGGGTTTAATTTTACATTATTCTTTTTGTTATGGTTGTTAAGAAGATGAGGAGCGAGGGCGCAAGTGTAGGTATAAGATGAGTGAAAGTAAAAAAGACAGAGATTTAATGGAACAAACTAACGATCATTGGGTGAAATGACTGGTCCGTTAAAAATGGATAACCACATGAATGGACGGTGTAATTATCAAACTTAAAGGACGAAATGTGAAAAAATATGAAATATGAAAACCACAAGAACGAAATTTTCCAATTTGATAGATAGATAGCACATATGTTAATAGTAAATAATGTGTCCACACGATGTAGAGATGATTAAGAGACAACGTGTGAAATGATTTGTAACGATTTTGAAATGTCAAAGCTCGATTAATATACATTTTTTGTGTAACATGCGATTAAACCAAAATCGTATAATGCCGATCGGTGACAAAATTGTTGAACAAAATAAAAGCTACAATCAATTACGGAGTACTAAGAATTTGTTGTGGTATATGTACGAATCACACTTTTTTTTTTTTTTTTTTTTTAAATTGTTTTTATACATTTTGAAGCTTTAACAGGCATTCGAATTCTGTAAGTGTTAAAATATTAGTAAAAATGGTTCAATATTAAGATAAAGATTGAATGCTTTATATGTAGTATAAATATATAAAAGCTAGCTAAAAACTAGAATTACATCCATGTCAACATGACACTATCGACAAATTATTTTAAACCAACACCGACGACTGATTCTAGAACATCCAACTTTTAAAGAACCTAACAGAAACGTGCAAAAATTCAGTTAATAAAAATTAAGGTAAAACCTAGACCTTCAAACTTACCCGAACTCAATATCATTAAGGACATTATAGCCTTAAATGTATACTTATCATTTACTACGAGTCTGTCACAAATTTCTATCCAGCCATTCATGTAACTATCGACAATTGATTTTGAACCAACACTGACAATTGATTCTAAAGCATGCAACTTTTCAAGAACGAAACAGAAACATGCGAAAATTCAATTAATAAAAATTAAGGTAAAACCCTAACCTTCAAACTTACGTGAACACAATATCATTAAGGACATTATAGCCTTAAATGTATACTTATCATTTACTACGAGTATATCAAAAATTTCTATCTAGTCGTTCATGTAATTATCGACAGTTGATTTTAAACCAACACCGACGACTGATTCTAGAACATTCAACTTTTCAAAAACCAAACAAAAACGTTAAAATTCAGTTAATAAAGGTAAAACCCGGACCTTCAAACTTAAACGAACAAAAATATCATTAATGATATTATAGCCTTAAATGCATGCTTATCATTTACTACGAGTCTTTCACAAATTTCTATGGGTCGTTCATGTAACTTTGACAATTGATAAGGTAGTGCCTGTGTAATCATTAATATGTTTAGTTTATTTCGTAAGATATTTAAGGGACCGTTTGGTTGGGGGTGTTGGATTTGGATTCGGGTATTCCACACAATAAATGATGTTTGGTTAATCAAGTGATCCTTTCAAACCCGTGAGACCCATCACTTTTTCATTCTACACTAATAAGGTTGATTTTATACAAAACCAGTGGGACCTACTATAAATCTCTCACAACATTTTCTTTTTTTTTATTAAAATATTATATTTAAATGCCATTTAATTATTATATCAAATAAAATATATTTTCTCTCTCTTAATTTTCATTCCCCACAAATCTAAATCTAAGGGCCCGTTTGGTTTGTAGATGGGTTTAGATTAGGATTTGGATTTAAATGTAAGGGTGCGTTTGGTTCGCAAGTGGGATTGGAATTGGATTTGGATTTGGGAAAGGTTTGGGGAAAAAGTATGAGAGAGAAAATTAAGAGAGAGAAAATATATTTTATTTGATATAATAATTAAATGGCATTTAAATATAATATTTTAATAAAAAAAAAGAAAATGTTGTGAGAGATTTAGAGTAGGTCCCACGGGTTTTGTATAAAACCAACCTTATTAGTGTGGAATGAAAAAGTGGTGGGTCCCACGGGTTTGAAAGGATTACTTGATTAACCAACATCATTTATTGTGTGTCATACCCTAATCCAAATCCGACAACCCCCAACCAAACGGCCCCTAAAGTTGTAGATTAGGATTTAGATTTAGGTTTGAGTATGAGAGAGAAAATAATATTTAAAAATATATATTATATATTAAAATATAATTAAAATTTATTTATATTAATAATTAGAAGAGAAAGATAATTTTTTTGTTTTATAGTATAAGTTAGAAAAGAAAAAGACAAAGAGAATATAGTAAAAAACAAATGTCTGGTCCCACATGTCATAAAACCTCATAAACTACTCTAATTTTTCACATTCCTTAATATGTGGGTTACAACTCCAATCCCAAAACTCAAAAACACAACCAAACATCTTTTATGCATTAATTAAATCCTAAACCCACATAAACCCCACGTACCAAACGGGCCCTAAATCCAAATCCAAATCCATATCTTAAACCCATCTACAAACCAAACGGGCCCTTAAGAGTTAGCGAGAAAAGGACCTCTATCATTAATATGTTTAGTTTATTTCGTAAGAATACTCCGGCAACTCTCCTGGTCTAGAGGAGCACCAACTAGAGTGAGCACGAGTCGAGACACGAACCCATGACCTTTTATCCACAAAATCTCTCCAGTGGACCATAGGTTTTTCGGAGGTGGGTACCAACTGAGCCAAAACCCTTTGGTTCAATATTTCTGATCATTCATGTAACTATCGACAATTGATTTTGAACCAACACTGACAATTGATTCTAAAGCATGCAGCTTTTCAAGAACAAAACAGAAACATGCGAAAATTCAATTAATAAAAATTAAGGTAAAACCTTAACCTTCAAACTTACGTGAACACAATATCATTAAGGACGTTATAGCCTTAAATGTATGCTTATCATTTACTACGAGTCTATCAAAAATTTCTATCTAGTCGTTCATGTAATTATCGACAGTTGATTTTAAACCAACATCGACTGATTCTAGAACATTCAACTTTTCAAAAACCAAACAAAAACGTTAAAATTCAGTTAATAAAGGTAAAACCCGGACCTTCAAACTTACCCGAACAAAAATATCATTAAGGATATTATAGCCTTAAATGCATGCTTATCATTTACTACGAGAGTCTTTCACAAATTTCTATGTAGTCGTTCATGTAACTTTGACAATTGATAAGGTAGTGCCTGTGTAATCATTAATATGTTTAGTTTATTTCGTAAGAAATTTAAGAGTTAGCGAGAAAAGGACCTCTATCATTAATATGTTTAGTTTATTTTGTAAGAATACTCCGGCAACTCTTCTGGTCTAGAGGAGCACCAACTAGAGTGAGCACGAGTCGAGACACGAACTCATAACCTTTTATCCACAAAATCTCTCCAGTGGACCATAGGTTTTTCGAAGGTGGGTACCAACTAACTGAACCAAAGCCCTTTGGTTCAATATTTCTTGAATGATGTCAAAACTATCGTCGAAAGGTTTATCGCAACAACTACGTTTCAGATGCATGAAGCCATCGTTAATAGGTTTAAATGTCGTCAAAGCTAAATTAACTGACTAATTATCAGTGCTGAAAATTGATTGTAGAACAAATGTAGATACATTTTCAAGTATTAGGACGGCTGTATTCCATTTTTGTTAGAATGCGATTGTTATTGGAGTTATATACAAAGTTAGAATGTTCAAATAAACAGTGTCTAGGAAAAATCAAACGGACGCAACAATCTTCTCGAAAGTTAAACTACCCAAGATAATAACTAAAAACTCGATCACTCTATATAGTTATAAAAATAAATTATGATCACTATGTCAATGACATATGTCTTTACCTCTTAACGGCTATGGACCTTGTATTATTCAGCTATGGAATCCAATGCTATTTAATTTACTATCTGTATAACCTTCACGATACACCAAAGTCAAATAAAGTACTTTAAGGTGGTTGAATGACTAGACAATGCGTTTTTAATAGCCGTTTCTGGCATGCTATAGTTATTTAAGTTTCCCGATATGACGGGGTTGATATCAAATGTTTTACGTGGCGCTTTGAGAGGTTCAAGTTAACATGACTAACATCATCGAGGTCATACTCACCATGAACTAGAATGAAAACATATATTGTAGAAAAGAACACAAACATGAACCGGCAATTATGAGGGTAGTTGCATACTTCAAATTTCTCAAGTTAGGGTGAGCATCGGGTCAAACCTCGACGACCAAAACCGATTTAGCCCTAAAACTACGGAGCAAGGATCGTACTAAATTTTTCAGCCGGGTCCATAGGAAAGCAAAGATGATCGATTGGCTACATAAAAACCGACTGAAGACGAATCACGGAAGTAAAGTCGTGGTCCATCCGGATAAAACTCACATCACGCTCACGATGATAGGAGGGACGGACTGCCCCTAAATGACTTATGAGTCCCCCAACGTTTGGATTTCTTCCAGTCTAATTTTGGGCAGTCGTCCTCCTGCAACATTGGCGTATCCGGGTCATCATCTTCTATTTGAATTTGCAGCCTGCCTTTTCCTCTTTCGTATTCCTTTGCCTTGGACACAACACATCTTCCGTCTTCCGCTATCATGCATAACACTTCCACTCCTTCAAAGAATCACTTGCCGCTCAAAGGTGATACGAAGAATCATGCAGGATTGAGAGTGCCGCTAAGTTCCCTCACTTAAAATTCAAATATTATTTCATCAAATGACCTATTCAAATTCACCACCCTCCATTCATGTTAAGTGTCGATTATCACTTATCAAATCTCAACCTCGCCACCTTAAGCGTTCGCCACCACCCAAACCCTTCAACTCCGAATATTATCAACCAGTCACTCAATTTGTTACCCTTTACTTAGGTGAAGAAATTCACTGATCTATATGGTGATAATGGCTCTATTTTGCTTTTCAGACGATTGTACTCTTTCTCTTCCCTTTGCAATTGTTCAAAACGAAACCTCGGTGATATGAGCTTCTGAAGAAAGTTCTTCTACCCACAATTACAAGGATTGCGGACCCTCAAAATTCCCAAATTAATCTAAGGTCGGTAGCAATATTTCCGCCCGTCGCGGCTGACTGGACGAAGCTGCAACCGACTGGAAATAGAGGTACGGGATCAAGTTAACGGACTTTCAGGCTCCAAGATTGTCTCAGTTCTTTTCCATTCGCGTGGTCCTGTATTGGGCTTTGCCCACACGAAGAAGATCATTCAGAAATGAATTATGTAAACAGATACCTTAAGATATCTAAGTTGGAAGATTTTTATTTTATTTTACAAATAATTACTGAATCTGATAAATAAAAAAGATTTCAGAGATCTTATTGTTAGACATTCGAATTACAGGTAGCCAATCTTCACATATTCACTCTCATATTTGGCCACTGACCCTTTGCTAAGAGCTTAGAGAGGTGCTATTCCACGTCTCGTTGGCTGCCGCACAGATGCCATGTAATTAATACTCAGCCCGTTAATTAACTCGGAAAAAAATCGTCATAGAATAGTACCTGCGAATGAACAGTTGAATCCAGTTGTTGAACAGTTTTTTTTTTTTTTCTTTTTTTTTTTTTTTTTTTTTTTTACCTCTTAATTGTTAAGCCCTCTCAACGAGCAGCTTCTCAATTGAAAGCAAAAAAAAAAAACCCCCCCCCCATTATTTCTTCTTCC
>LBNU01036162.1:25128-46430 GCA_014162995.1 Artemisia annua | reverse complement strand
TAATACTCATGTAATTGTAAACAAAGTTCATATTATAAAGTGTAAGGGGTTATTTGTTTATTATCTAAAGTTATCAAAAAACATGGAGATTTATAATTTTACACTTAACTCTATATAATATATTTAAAATTAAAATTCAACCATTAATGTTTTATTAATTACCTCCTCTTTTTTTAAGTTTTTATTTTCATAAATTTGACACCTATATTTTTATGTGTTTTTTTTTCCTCAATCAAATTCTCCACCAAATTTATTAAAGTTTGACCAAATCAATTCAATTTTGACTTTTTATTGGCTAATCATATTGCTCGATTTCGCCTATGTGTAAAAATCGAGGATTCCTATTGGTCCAATTTTTTTTCCACTAAGATTGTTCTGTCAAAAAAACTCCGAAATGATGTAATTCTTTTATTATATAAAAGATTATTCTAGCAACGTCTAGTTATTGTGAGTTAGGTCACAGGTGTAGACTGTAGAGTGTAGACGTGTAGTAGCACTTTGTTGGTGTTGCCCAATAATTGTCGTCAATTAATTATTCATTGCCTTTTGATTAGTGATGAACTTAGGTGAGTAAAAAAACAAAAAAGGTACGGCAAAACTGGTCTGATTTCAACTACCAAAATGCCCAATAACGTAAACATCTAAAATACTGTTATTTAAACTTTAGTGATACTTTCTGAAGATATAAATCTTTACATTTGTCAAATTTAAACATAGAATATATATTTGTTGTGTGATTTTTGTTTTCTTCAGAAAATTTAAATAACGTTATCTTTATGGCCCTATCTCGTGGAACCTTTGGTCCCTAATTTGCCTTACATGTGATCTTGTTTCCCCCCACCAAAATATCTTTCTTTTTCCGAAAGTTATTATCGCTAACTGTTAACGTGTGAGTACTATGATGTGGTAACGCTGATTACATGAAAAAATGTTTTTCCGTTATTGTTTTATTTTCACGTTAGTGTCACATCACCATTCAGCATATCACAAAATACATATTTTTGGTTTGAACCCATCGCCACACAGATTCAAACCAGGTAAAATCCTCCCTTTTCAGGAGGTTGGCGTGACCACTTAACTACTTAAGGTTGTTTGCACCTAGCAGGAATTGAACTTGAGACCTCACACATTTTATATTGATAGTCACAAGCCCTTTTGCCACTAAGATTAAACAGGTGTAATAGTTACTACCAAATCAACACATAAAAATGCACTAAGTTATATAAACATACTTCACAAATAATTAATTAATTAATTAATTAATTAAAAAAAAAAAACTGCCAAACTAGTGCTAAAAGTTAAGGTTGACGCACGGTAAAGAAGTGTAAAGAGGATCACGTGGGGTGGTGCACCACCCACCATTACATCCAGCCTTGGATGTTAGCTAACTATCTCTTTTACCAAAAACATCAGGTATAAATAATCGCAACAAGATCGATACTTTTTTCATGGTTTATGTCTTATTTATCACATAGATTACACAATCAAAGTTTTTGAGATGCGGTACAAAAGGCTTATGGTAGTCGGGGATGGAGAAAAATTCATTCATATGAGAGATGCTATTCATAGAGTAATCATTTTGTTCAACTTGGAGATTGGTAGAGTACTTCTTGTTGGTTTGATCGTTGGTGCTTGGAAGGGCCGTTTGGATAACATTCTTACTAAGTGAGATATTACAAGAGCTGGTTTTACAGTTAGTGATTATGAGTGTGATATTGTCGACGAGAATTCATGGTGATGACGTGTATATTGGATACACAAATATCCAATTCTTACAACTATCACTCTTCCATATTTACACGATAATGTTGCAGATTTAATTCAATGTAGAGTACATGAATGTAATCTTTGTAATTTTTCGAAGAATTTAGCATGGCACACAATAAGATCATTGGGTAATAAGGTGGTTTGGTACTATACAGTGTGGTTTTCTTAATGTATATCAATCCATGCTTTTCATGTGTTGTTGATTATGGGCAAAAAGATTAAATACACAAGACAAGCTAAAAAAATGAGAGATCAATGAAGATAATATGGATGTTCGTTATGTACGAGTGTTCCGGATACTCATGAACACTTGTTCTTTCACTGTTCATATGCATCACAGGTTTGGTTAAAAGTTAAAGACTATGCAAATCTTTCAAGTATTCAAACAAATGGTATGATATAGTTCCTTATCGAGTAGATTACACCATTAGTCCCAAGGTTAAGACGGATTGCGGACACAGGCCCAATAACTACAAAATTACACTAAATGTCTCTAAGGTATGGATATTTCTTCGTTAGGATTCAAAATCCTAACGCTCATTACAAATTTCGTTAGCTGAAAGGACTTTTACGTCTTTTTGGCATTTCTTGTCCAAACACTCAATAAAACAAGTAGTCTTAGACATCTTTAACACTTTACTTTCAGATTCAAAGAAATAACTTTTGGAATACTTTTTGTAGCCATTTTTTTTAATTAAATAGTCTCCTATAGTCACACTATAATTTATCACATCATACCACAAAATTCAAATCAATTCATCACCACAATCAAGGAAAACAAATAAGAAGTAATGGATTGTTCACTTTCTCATACCATCGAGGAAATCCTAAATCAAAGTAATGAAACCTATGTTTATTGTGTAGAGATAGGAATCAACAATTAGAGAGGAAAAAGAGAAGCGTGACATTGGAAGAAACCATCAGATGAAAAAAAAATGTCATTAGAGATTTTAATATGCTGAAAGTAGGGCTGAGCATATCCCGACCGATTACCGAATATCGGCCCGATTCCGACGAACCCGACGGCCCGATTCCGATCCCGACTAGTAAACGGGTCGGGAGTCGGTTTGCATTTCCGGCGAACTCGGGACTCGGGTCGGGACGGGACTCGGTTTAGGATTCCGGCCACAATCGGGATCNTGGCTGGTAATGATACACCTATTGAAGATGAAGTTATGGATAATTATGCTTTGACAAGAGAGTTGAAGAGACTTAAAAGGGCTTATGATAATCAAGCTAAAGTTTTAGCCACTCTTCAAAAGAAGTACAAGAATTTGAAGAAATTGGTTAAGTCTATTCTTCAACATCCTTATTCTTCCTCTTTTCAAACTTAAAAGACTTTGAAAATATATATATATATATATATATATATATATATATATATATATATATATATATATATATATATATATATATATATATATATATATATATATATATATATATATATATAAGACCAAAACTTATATAGTGTATATTACATTATAAATTAATGTCGTGTCATGAAATATGGGTATGTTATCATTATTGTTCTCAAAGTTACATTCATTTTATTATTCTAATTTTGGTACTTACCATGCTGCGTATTTTGTAGTTTTATTAATATCTTGCTAGGTGTGGAATATAGGATTGTTTGTGTAACACAAATTTACATAAATAGTCCCTGAAAATCTCACTTAACGAAAAATATCCTTACGTGAAAGATTACATAAATATCCTTGTCATTACCTTATTTACCAATTAATCTTTGCATATTTGTAGTTAAGTAGTTTTAGTATAACCAAATTAGCAACTTTTTTGTTTTCTTTTCTAAAAGTAAGTTTTTAAGATTATTAATTTAATATTTAGAATTATTTGTATATTGCTTAAAATATTGTATTAGGAAAAGACTAAAACCGATTTTAATATAACGTAAATCCTTTTCATGTAACACTCGTACCCTGCAACAAAACACGAGTTAAAAAATCCTTGTTATACGTAAAAGAGTGGCACATTTGCCTACTGAAAAAGAGTGTCAATATTGGAATCTTTTAATGGTATTGTTAACCATATATCCTCAGGCCCATATATTACCCCTTTCTCCCTATTTTATCATTTTTTTTAATAATATAAACAGTTTTTTATCCTTTTTTGTTTCATATTTTTTGTTTTTTAGTACATTTGATCTGTCAAATTTTATATTTATAATTTCATATTTTCTGTTTCGTAGTTTTATAATAAAAATAAAATTATAAAAAAATATATTTAAAAAAACTTAGAAAAGTATTATTATCCACATGGATATCAATATCCCTTCCCATCTTTTAATATTGGAATCTTATATCTTGAAAATAAATAAAAACCTAAAATATGTCAATTTTAGTTAAAGGGCTAGAATTTTTTGGTTTGTACATAAATAACTAAATTAAATAGTTTAATTAGAGCTTGAAATCATAATCACTCCAGATTAGTCTTTTGACAAATAAATTCTCCTTTGCATATATTAAATCGAACTATACACATTTTTCTCTCTAGTTGACAATTGGGTCCAAAAGCGACATCCACTTGATAGAGACTAGAGATATACAAAGTCATCAAGTCTTCCTTTTTCTTTTCATGCTCTTCTTGTTTTCTTTTCGTCAAATGTAGAAAAAAAAAATGGAATATAAGATTAAACTGTTACAATCTTGACATTAATAAGTCAATATGCGCAACTATCGGAAAAGATCGTTTTCGGATATGTTTTGATGTATGTTGCCATTTGAGTTTATTTGACGTCCATGAAGCAAAACTCAAGTGTTAGTTCAAAATGCACTAAATATATACAAGCATAAGTAAGTCTCGATCCATGACTTATTTCAAGGAGTTAATGTAGCGTTTAGAAGGTAGGAATAAAAGTCGGAATAGTCTAATAAAGTGCAAAATTGTTGCTTGTTTTGAGTTTTGAAATGAAGTTGTTAATTCATCGTGCATTTCATTCCTACCGTAGTTGCTATTTTCACTCTATAGTCACACTTTATTTTTATTTTTATTTTTTTTTCACCATAAAATGACATTTTATTCATTATTCCTTTATTTCAATTTATCATCACGTATCAAACAACATTCATAAATAGTTTATTTTAAAGTAACATGATAACCTAATAGAAAAAAAAAAGTTATGTTAACTTATACAATTGTTATGTTCATTACATTACAATTACAATTACAACTATATACAATCACATTTTACTATTTATAGAATTTCTTTAATATTTTATTCACGCATTTTACAATACATAATATAATCAATTAAATTTGGATGCTAGTTATTTGCTTAGCCATGGTTATATAACTATTTATTCTACCTTCATATAAAATTACCTTTTCACCCAAAGGTTTTAGTAATTTATACTTTTAACTTTAGTTTAATACTTAACTTATTTTTAGTTTTGTTTTATAGTTTTTTTTTAGTATATTCATTATTATTATTATTATTATTATTATTATTATTATTATTATTATTATTATTATTATTATTATTATTATTATTATTATTATTATTATTATTATTATTATTATTATTATTTTATTGATTTTCTCACATATACATTGAAGCAAACTTTTTTTTTCCTCATAAAGATGTTCTATATATGTGAATTTATTTTACCAAAACACTAATGTTAAGTTTTTTATTGTTTACAAATGATCATTTATAATGTATAATTAAAACTTTGTGTTATTCATAATGTCATATAATAATTTCTTAAACGAACAAAACGGATAAAAAATAAAACACAAAAAATATCAAATCAAGCTTAAATTCAAAAAATTAAATATCACTCAAAAAATATTTATTAAGTTTTTCTATGATTAGTGATAAGCATATAGAGAATAATTTAAACATACTATTAATTATATGCATATAGAAAATAACTTAAACATACTATTAATTCTAAAATTAATAATAAATAAAAAATACTATTAATTAGCTAATTACAGCCACACGTAACCAATAAATTGGTGAAATTCATATGCTAAAGTATTTTATTTTTAAATTTTTACTACACTCGTTCTATACATTTGAGAGATAGGGGCATAGGGCCTTTGTTGACACCAGAAATGACCAATGGGTGTACCGGGCCTTATTTCTGGGCCCAATCCGATTACATCCAAGTTGTCTTCTATCCTAAAAGATTGAATATGAAGCAGATTTCATATTTTTATTGTAAAAACTAAAATTTGTTTTGTGATACTGAAAATAAAAATAGAAGAAAGAGACGAATGATATCTAAATTTGATTAGAAGTGGCTACTGGCTAGTGGGTTAATCACTAGCATATGAACAAACCAAGTACATTCCAAGGAAGCTACCTTTAATTATCAACTAATCCCATTGCTAAAAAGACAAGCTTCCACCACTAAAAGATCACTAACTAATCCCACAACGGACACGTTATTGTATGGTAATGTTTTTAAAATTATAAAATAGTCTTGTTTTATATAGTAGATAGTTAAGTGAAGTTTTTAATTTATTTATTGCAACTTTGCAAGTAGTAAAGTGACCTTTTTTTGGTTTGTATTCTTTTGAAGAAGGATGGCAATTTTTAGATGTATCATATAGCATACTTCAAATACTTTACAGAAAAACTATTGAACTATCTTCATTGTTCATACTTCATACACAGTTTACATCATTCGTAAAGTTGCCACAACAAATACGAAGCCACCCAAAGTTGACATTTGTTACGACACAAATCATCACTAAAAGGACTTGTGTGGTATCCGTGAGATGCTTAACAATCAAGTGGATAACGATAGTGTGAGATATTGTATCTCCCTGGTATATATAAAGATAAAATGTTTTGCTTAAAAACTTCAAAGTGAAAAATGTTAAATTACTATTATGCTCTTATGTCTCGTCTAATATAGTATTTCATAATATATTAGTTTCTAAAATTACTCAATTGTTACCATTTTTTCTTTTTACAGATTCATCTAAATCCGGCTTTTAATCCCGATCCAAATTTCAATCCTAATTTTTAAAACTTGAATAGGTATGATGTTGTTGTCATCTAGGATGATGATGACAACTTGTAAACGTCAATTGCTAGACGCTATACGAAACACTTTACCGCATATCTTAATTATAACGATTTGCCACTACAAAATCCGATCGTTGTACACGGGTGCACCCTTAGTATTATGATATTCTTGATTGCCTTAAAAAAACGACATTAACTCGTCGTTGGAACAAATGTTAAGAAGTAAATGTGCATTAACCAGACGTATAAAGCTGCAAAATAATTTTACCAGGGTGAAAAATCCCTTTTACTCCAAATAAAGCTGCAAAGTAAAAGCACATGGTGTAAATTTGTACTCATTTACGCATCCATGACAAGTTGGGTTATTTAGTTTGGTCTTTTGCTACTCTTGAAACATTTCATTTACCTTTTACCCAATATATTCACGGCCCAAGCCCATTAAGTCTAATGTTGGGTTGAATTGAACAATGAACATCATCTTGTTCATGTGATATACATCATACATGGCATAATGCATACTGTATTAATTTTGTATGTTCATCAAGGAACCTATAAGGCCATCACACGCCTTCTTAATCAACTACAAGTAGATGTGGAGCCAGAAAAATCAACCACCGGGTTCATAAATTATTTGCACACATAGCATCATAAACATAGTTGTTTCCGACGAGTTTTTATAGTTTGAAAACGCCACACGATCACTTGTTTATTATCTATACTACTAAGTACATGCTCTGTGATGTAAGTAACCGAACTCATTATCAAACATGGCACTTGAGTTAGAAACTCACACGCACATTTTGGTATAGCACAGACTCTAAATGTTTTATGATTGGTTGCTTCATAACAACTGAATATGTTGTAATTAAGGACACTTGATTACTACGAAATTCTTGAAAGAGGACATGTTATAGTAACTTGATATCACAATTAAACATTTTAGATAAAAGAAATCTTCAAAACCAAAAGATCGCAAACACAAATATACTTCAAACATTTGAAATACCAATCATGTGTGTGAGAGAGAGTGAGAGAAACCCTAAACCCCCTCCCCCTCCCCCTCCCAACAGCCGCCGGCCTGACATAACTGGAACTGATCATGGCTGGGAAAATGTCAAGCACAGAAAGAGACACAATCCTCCACCCATCACTACCTTCTTCGTCTACAATCTTCCACCAACACTATCCAACACAGACCTCAAAGAACTATTCCGAAACAACGGTAATCTTGTGGATGCATACATTGCTAGGAAAAGGGATAAATACAATAACCCGTTTGGTTTCATCCGTTTCCGAAACATCCCTGACCCAATCGCTTTTCTCCGAACCCTTCAAAACAAAAAAAGCAATGGACTTGTTCTAGGTGTCTTCCTGTCACGCTTTGATAAACATGGAAATTCCCTCCAAACAAACCACAATAACCAGCTGCCACCTTTCAGTCACCGTGAAACCACTCATCGAAACACGACATCCTACCACCACCACCACCCCCCGCCACACACAAACAACCGAATTTACGAAGAGTTCTCTTACTCTTCTTATCGAGATGCCCTCTCCAAACCCTACAACAAACCCTCAATGTCTATTGATCTTTCCAACCTTGAACCAAAAGCCCCATCTCACTTGAATAAAACCTCCATCGTTGCCACAGTAAAACACATATCGGCCCTTCGAAACCTAGAAGACGTCCTCAAAACCGCAGACCCCAATACAAACATCACCATTTACTATCTTGGAGGCCTCACTATCCTCCTTTATTTTGGTGCATCTGTCATGGCAAAAACCTTCCTAACTCAAAAAGCAAACTTTTTGCAAGAGTGGTTTTCCACCTATGAACTATGGGTTGGACAAGATCGACTCTATGGACGAATCACCCAAATAAAGATCTATGGGGTTCCGCTTTTTTCGATAAGATAGCAGCAAATTTTGGTCAGATCCTTGAACCTTCCATGGCCAATATGAATGAAGAAATCATTTATTGTCAGAGTGGTTGAAGAACAGGAAGATTGTCTGCCATCTTTCTTGGAAACCCTTAATAATAATGAGGAGGAAGGCGAAATAAATCAGAATGATGACTCCTGCATAAGGATGGACCCCACACCTGACATAGAACTTCCAGAAGCCACCCTCCCAGAAGCCATGCCAACTGAAACTCACGTTCCCAAGGTTAGCACTGATACGTTTCATGATTCCCAAAACATAGGAAAACGAAACAACATTCCTGGGACCCACCCTCTCTCCCCTCTACCCCCACCCCCTACCAACCATCAATCCACCAAATTCCTGTCTAGAAAACGGGCTAGACAATCCTCACCCCCTCTAACAATATCCCCTACCATGCAGATAGACCCTAACTCCCCACCTTCAAACCACAACACCGAAAACCACCCAACAAATTACATTAACTCTACCCGCACCACCACATCTCCCATCTCTTTTCAGTCTTTACAAACTTTTGATGACCACCCCTACAACTTCCCAACACCACGTCCATACACAAGACAACCACACCTCCTCTGATAATACCCAGCCACAGGCACCACTCATTCACAACACCACCATAACCGACCAAGCCACCGAGCCATACAACCACACCAGGTCACCCCTTAATATCCCACCATCAAATCCCCAACACAACCTCATCACCGACCCATTACACAAGGAATTAGCTGACACAATTGCTGTCAGTGAATGCATTGGTATCAACCTTGCCGGATTTGAAAATATCGTTAAAGGACAAATCATCCCTGACCGTGAAACAAATCATGCCCAATGAATTTCTTGTCCCTTAATATCCATGGAATAAAGGACCAAAGCAAACCTAGATGGGTCCAAAAACTGAAAAAAGATCACAAAGTACACTTCATCTGTTTACAAGAAACCCACAGACCAGATGAACAAAGCCTCCACCCTACAACCTTTTAGGGAAACCCACACTTCTCCTACCACTTTATACCCTCCACCGGAAGTGAAGGTCGCTCTGGTGGCATCCTCAGCATTTGGGATACCAATACCTTCACCCTCACTAATACAATCAAATCAAACCATTTTCTCATTACCGCCGGTTATATCAATTGAGTCACCCCCCAATGCAATATTGTCAATCTCTACGCCCCACAGGACATACAAGCCAAACAAGGTTTATGGGACGAGTTATCTGCTCATATTTCTAATGCACAATGATTATGGATTATCCTAGGTGACTTCAATGCAGTTCAAAGTCCTGATGAGCGCCAAAATTCTGCTTTCAATGCCGCATGTGCACTTTCCTTCAATGCTTTCATTCACCATAATGAACTCCTTGAGTATACCATGCATGGCAGCCTCTTTACATATGTAAAAGACAATGGAATGAAGAAAAGCAAAATTGATAGAATTTTGGTATCACCCGACTTCATGAATGCGTGGCCTTCTGCTGCATTCACAACCTTACCAAGAACCTTATCAGATCACAGACCACTCATCTTAACCACCACAGCCGTTGACTTCGGCCCCTCCCCTTTCCGCCTTTTCACTTCTTGTTACACCAAGCCGGGTTTTGAAGAAACCGTAACACACAGCCTTTCTTCAGGTTTTCATAATGGTCGCCCTGACCAAATCCTAAACTCCGAGTACAAAAAGCTAAAGAATGACCTGAAGGAATGGAACCGTGATACCAAAACCATGAGAATCAGCAACTCTCAGCTCTAACTGACCAACTGGAAACGTTAGATGCAATTATAGAATTCCGGGACTTCACCGAAACTGAACTCGCTTTATGGATAGATACAAAAAAGAACTTGCAAGCTCTTGAACAGGAAAAGACAAGAGATTTACAACAAAAATCTCGAGCCAAATGGGTTAAAGAAGGAGATGAGAACTCGGGGTACTTTCATAGTTTCATCAACTGTCGGTTGGCAAAGAATCGCATCAATTGCCTTGAGATTGATGGCAATTGGCATATCGACCCTCCTACCATTCGGGAAGCCGTTTTTAACTTTTTTCATGAGAAATACAAGGAGCCACTACAACAACGACCGAAACTCACATGTCACGGCTTAAAAACCTTATCCCAAGATGATGCAAACTACCTCACAACCTCCTTTTCTCTAAATGAAATCAAAGAAGCGGTCTAGGATTGTGAAAGTGAAAAGGCATCAGGTCCCAATGGGATAAACCTTGGCTTCATCAAAAAATTCTGGGAATTGTTGAAGATGGATTTTCTTAACATCATGATTGACTTTTATCACACAGGGACCATTAGTCGTGGCTGCAGCTCTTCTCACATTGTACTCATACCAAAAATAGCCTTTGTGAGATCCTTAAGCGATTACCGACCTATAACTCTTATTGGAAGCATCAAGAAGATCATCTCAAAGATTCTTGCAAATCGCCTCAAGCAGAAAATAGACAAAGTAATCTCACATAATCACTCGGCTTTCATCAGTGATAGAAACATTCTAGATGGTACGCCCATGCTAAATAAGATCATCTCTTGGCTCAAGAAATGCAAGCGTGAAACTTTTTGCTTCAAAATAGATTTTGAGAAGGCTTTTGACACGGTTAATTGGGACTTCCTACTGACAATCATGGAACAAATGGAGTTTCCGCGACGCTGGATTTTGTGGGTTAAAGGCATACTCCTCTCGACTCGATCCTCAGTTCTAGTAAATGGTTGCCCAACACCCGAGTTTAATTGTGAACGCGGTGTCCCCCAAGGTGACCCTCTTTCACATTTTCTTTTTATAATTGCCATGGAGGCTTTCTCCAACATTATCCAATGTGCCTCAAATGTGGGTCTACTCACCAGAATCAAATTACCGAATCACGGACCAACCATCACCCATCTTTTATATGCCGATGATGTCATGTTAATCGGTTCATGGTCCATCACTCACCTACAAAACATCTCCAGAATCCTTAGATGCTTTTACTTAGCTTCTGGCCTCAAAATAAATTTTCACAAATCACGTTTCTATGGCATCAACCTAACCACTGATATCACCAACATCTCTGCCACTACCTTAAATTGTGAAGTAGGCCAATTCCCCATAACTTACCTTGGACTAACTGTCGGAGCCAACATGAATCTAATCCGGAATTGGGCACCTGTTATCCAAACCTTTGAATCCCGTCTCTCACGTTGGAAAGCCTCATCGCTTTCCCTTGGTGGAAGAATAACCCTTATCCGCTCTGTGCTTGACAACCTCCCAACCTATTATTTCTCGTTGTATAAGGCCCCGGTAAGCGTTATCTCAAAACTTAAATCAATTCAAAAGTCCTTTTTTTGGGGAGGGTCAAATGCAAATAAGAAAATTTCTTGGATTTCCTGGGATAGAATTACTGCTTCAACAACTTCGGGTGGGCTGGGTTTGGGTAATTTACATATGAAAAACCTGTCTTTGCTTGCCAAGTGGTGGTGGCGCTTCCACAACGAGCCAAATGGCCTTTGGAGACGCGTCATCAGCTCCATTCACTATTCCAATCGGAACTGTTCTCTTGTACCTTTGAAGTCTAACATGGTGGGAGTTTGGAAGACCATAGCACGCTAAACTCCCCCTTGACACCATTTATTTTCTTTGGGAAATGATTACAGGTTTAGTATGGTATGGGTCCATCTATTGTTTTATGGGTTGAACATGGATTGACGATCTCCACTTCATGGGAAACATATCCAGATTCTTTACAAGCTAGAAAGACCACAAGGGATGCTTTCATCAATGAACGATGCACCTGAGGAGGTCGATTACACAATGGTGGATTTTTGGGTGATGGGTTACGCACCCGTCTTTTACAATGAGCTTTTTGAAATCCAAATCTGATTACTCGCGTGTCATTCACGCTCTCCTTCGTCTTCAATGACACCTTGGGGGAGTAGCGGAATATGAACACTCGGGTTCTTTAAATAAGTCAATGAATCATCTTCCTTCAATCCAACACCTCGGAGCCGACCACCTGGAATTTCTTGGAACCATTCTAGCACCCTAAAGCTTAACATCTTTGGGATGGAGACTTAGATGAATCGAATTCCCTACAAGAGACCAGCTCCGTCAGTTGAAACATCCTCTCCTTACTGCTCGATGCCCATTGTGTAACTCACATGCGATCTGGCTTCTCCCTTTTCCCACCCAATGCTACTTCAGCGAACTCCTTGGGCTCTTTTTACTTTAGTTGGTGCAACATATATTATCGCAAACCTTCCAGCTTAAGGGGTCTATTTGAGATTCACACAACCACGCACTATCGGATCACAAAAAGTTCTCTTTCTCAACCTGGTGAGTCCTCGCCTTCACTGTTGGATTATTTGGAGGCTCAGAACATGATCATTTTTCAGACACAAGATCATCTTTCCGCTTTCGCAGCAAGGAGATTAGTCCGTTAGCGCTTATTTATGGTTATCCACAGGTCACCAAACCCGCGTATAAACAATTGGTCCCAATGGTGTAGTTTCAATTCTCTAAACTTCCTTCTCAATGATGTATTTTTAGTTTTCCGTATTGTTTTTTTTTTCTCCTCCTGACTTTGTATTGCTAAGTATCTTTCTAGGGCTTTTACTCATATATACGAATAGTTGAATGTTCAAAAAAAAAGATAAAAAAAAAAAAACCCCACAAACCTAAAGCAACTTGAAATAGCGACCACTTGATTGAGAAGTTCTCCAACAGCATCCTTCGAGACACACAGTCCACTGTTAACACAAATCAATTATAACATTCCGCTTTTTAAAGTATTGACCATACATATACATACACACATAGAGTTGAGATCCTATAGATCTCATATTTGTCATTAGATCAAAGAAACAATATTAGGCCCATTTCATTTTTCATTCTAAATTAATAAAACTCATTTTTTCACTTTTTTTTTAACACATCATCTTGCAAACGATTAAATCTTTAAGCTACAAAAAATACACCATCGCGACGAGAATTAAATTATCTATCCATAGATATGCACTTCTCTATACTTTTGACGATTTTTTTTTTTCAAAATTTTCGTTCAAAAAAATCACACGTGATTTGTAAAAATCACATGTGATTTGTAAAAATCAAATCACATGTGATTTTTAAAAATCACATGTGATTTTTACGAATCACGTGTGATTTTTCTAAGCGGAAATGTTGAAAAAAAAATTTCGTCGAAAGTATATATAAGTGCATATCTATAGAAAGATAATTTAATTCTCGTCACGATGGTATGATTTTTTTCGCGTAACGATAAACGGTTTGCGAGATATTTAACTTTTAAAAAAAGGGTGAAAGTTTATTTTTTTTGTTTTGATAAACAAAATGAATGGTTAAGATTGATTCATTAGATCTATGACAAATATGAGATCTATATTGAACTTTTGCCTAACCACATATATTATCCAAAACTACAAACTTTTTTGCACACAACCAACAAAAGTAACATTGATGAGGTGAATTGTAAATAGTTAAAACAACAAGTACCATTATTACAAACTAAACAAAATCAAAGGACCTAAAACCGAACAAACCAACTCACTACGTCATTCAACTCTACGCTTCACCAAATCTTAAAATTTTATTCTAAGGGCGTGACTATAAACCCTAAATTAGAACCCACTTCAATCTCAAATAATGGGTACATTTTTCAATCAACTTATTCATACAATCATCTTCATTAATCACTAAATTTCATTATTCATGTTACAATTTTTAATAAAATGATTAATTTGCATGTATATCACGTGTAGCTATGCATAAAACGCATGGCATTAGTGGCAAAAAGAAAGCATGGAGGAAGAAACGAAAGTAATTTTTTGTTGAGAACTATTTACAAGCATATACACTTAGGAATAAGTTCCAAATAAGTCGAGAACTATTCACAAGTATAGTTGAAGATGTAACCATACGTTGTTAATCTTTTATATAATAAAAGAATTACATCATTTCGGAGTTTTTTTGACAGAACAATCTTAGTGGAAAAAAAATTGGACCAATAGGAATCCTCGATTTTGACACATAGGCGAAATCGAGCAATATGATTGGCCAATAAAAAGTCAAAATTGAATTGATTTGGTTAAACTTTAATAAATTTGGTGGAGAATTTGATTGAGGAAAAAAAACACATAAAAATATAGGTGTCAAATTTATGAAAATAAAAACTTAAAAAAAGAGGAGGTAATTAATAAAACATTAGTGGTTGAATTTTAATTTTAAATATATTATATAGAGTTAAGTGTAAAATTATAAATCTCCATGTTTTTTGATAACTTTAGATAATAAACAAATAACCCCTTACACTTTATAATATGAACTTTGTTTACAATTACATGAGTATTAATATTGGTTTGAGACTACCATCCATTAAACTTACAAAATTTTATAAATGTACGAATTAGTTTAATATACGTTAAATACTTTTATAATAAATATTAGTTTTAAACTTTCATCTATTAAAATATCTTTTTACTATTTACGTTAAATATAAATAAGAACTCATGTTATCCTATTTAAAAGTTTAATCTATAAAAAATTGGACCAATAGGAAAGCTCAATTTTGACACGTAGGCGAAATCGAGCAATATGATTGACCAATAAAAAGTCAAAATTGAATTTATTTTGGTCAAACTTTAATAAATTTGGTGGAGAATTTAATTGAGGAAAAAAAACACATAAAAATATAGGTGTCAAATTTATGAAAATAAAAACCTAAAAAAAGAGGAGGTAATTAATAAAACATTAGTGGTTGAATTTTAAATATATTATATGGAGTTAAGTGTAAAATTATAAATCTCCATGTTTTTTTTATAACTTTAGATAATAAACTAATATACTCCCTACACTTTATAATATAAACTTTGTTTACAATTACATGAATATTAGTATTGGTTTGAGACTTTAATCTATTAAACTTACAAAATTTTATAAATGTACAAATTAGTTTCACTATACGTTAAATTCTTTTAAAATAAATATTAGTTTTAAACTTTCATCTATTAAAATATCTTTTTACTATGTACGTTAAATATAAATAAGAACTCATGTTATCGTATTTAAAAGTTTAATATATACGTACATGTGTTTGAATATTAAATACAGTTAAATTATTATTAACGGTAATATAAATATCAAATGGTAAGTACGAGTTACTATGATATGAAAATAAGTATACGCGGTTGTACTTATAACGACTCATGTAGTTATTATTTAAAGTTTACATACGGATATGTGGAAAAACATTTTTAAAAAACTTTACAGAGTATATGTTAACTTCATCAACGCTCATTATGTGCTACTAAACTCGCACATTTTTTGTAAAACATGATATCAATATTAATATTAAACAACAACATCAACCTCAACATTAACATCCGTGTCAGCTAAACAAAGTTAAATCTTTCATCCAATAAAATTTTTACAAAATATTAAATGATATTAATACATAATGAAAAACTCATGCATGCTTATTAGTGTACTTATATCACAATTTTCACGGGTAAATTCTTATATGTTCATAGAATAAACAAAAATTTTAAAATAAATTTGATTTATTTGTAAACCCATGTGATTAAAGAACCTTTTTCTTACTTTCGCACATGTTGATGCTCTAACTTTTTAAAATATACATAATATTTTCTGATTTTAAACGATAATACTATATAATTAAATTTTTCTGGAAAAACCCCGTGCGTGCACGGGAATTAAACCTAGTATTTCCATAAGAATATTGATTGTACTGTAAGAACTGGCATTTCGTTATTGATGGACTGCACATCTGCAATTCATCAATTGGTATACAACATGATTCATGATTCCCTATACGAATATTTGCAAACATGTTAGAGTACGCAAAGACTGCATACAACCAAAGATCTCATGGTACAAACTTGCCGTTAAAAAAAAGTTTACATCGAGTTACAATTATTTTGACAACTTAACCAAAGACCTCATGGCACAATTCGGATACCTAACACTACAAGGACCAATAACTCCAATCTAAACAAAGCCAAAGGACCTCAAACCAAATAACCCTAACTCACTCCATCATTTAACTCCACATTACCAAACCCTAAAATTTTCTTTCTGGAGGCGTGACCCTAAACCCTAAAACAAGACCCTCTTGAATCAGCCAAAATGGGTACATTCTCAAAACTCAAATCTTACAATTACCTTCACTAATCACTTAATTTCATTACCCAGATCTCAGTTTTTATGTAAAAAGTACTAATGATTTTTATTAATGTTTTGAATTTTTTTTTCAGGTATATCACGTGACTCTATGCATAAGAGACGTGCCACTGGTGGCAAGAAGAAGGCATGGAGGAAGAAGCGAAAGTAATCTTTTTTTATTTTGTCTTTTTTGGTTTGTTTAGTTTTGTAATGTGTTTGGATTAATATTGTTTTAGGTGGTGTTTAGTATTTTGTTTTGAAAGTGATTATGTGGTAGGAATTAATATGTGTAAAATGACTAGGTAGAATAAAGTGGTATGTGGTGGATAGTGTTTGGATCTGTGCTTAAGTCGTAATAATCGGGTAGTCGTTAGAGTTGGTTTTGGGGGGTGTTTGTTTCGGCTTATATAGCTGGCTTATGGCTTATTTGGTTTTGGGCTTATGTTTCCTAAGCTCACTTTTTTCGGCTTATTTTGACATAATGAACTTATATAAGTCGGAAAGTTTTGAAATAAGCCACAAAAAGTGAGCTTTTAAAACATAAGCCCAAAACCAAATAAGCCATAAGGCAGTTATAAAAGCTGAAACAAACACCCCCTTGTTGCATCTGCTGGTGTGTTAGGCAAAACTAGCTAGTAGTAGGAACTAGGAAACTTCAGCAGAGAGCAATAGCGTTTATATTCTACTACTTCTTGGAGTAGCATTCGTAATATAAAAAGTTTACTAGCTTTTAAACAAAATTTTAAAATGCTACTTGCCGAATGCTAAAGGCTAGTTGCTCCAAAATGCTGCGAGCCAAACATACCGGCACGGTGACAAACAATAGAGTTTGATTATCTGACGTTGAAATAGTTGTATAATCTGTATCGGTTTTACTATGTTTAAACACTAGAAACTATTATTTATGATTTTTAAACGCAGTAGATACAATGATCATTTTTGAAGCGTAGTGCCAAACACCAAGGTTGTGTTTGGCAACGAGCGTTAGTTTTTGGATTTTGTTCAACCACTTTTTGTGAAACATTAATGAAAGAAGCATTTAGCTTTTCTGGCAGTTTACACCTTATATAATTATAGATACAGCTACATTACTAAACGATTTTGTGAAATGAACTAGCAGCACAATGATGTTTTTGTGTTCTGTAGCTGTATTTGAGTAGTTATGCCAACCAGTAATGTTAATGTATCTGATGCAAGACTGATTTTCAATATCGGAAAATTATTATGGACACCATTATAATAAGTGTTCTCTTGTATTAAGGTATGAGCTAGGAAGGCAGGCAGCCAACACTAAGATCTCCTCCAACAAGACTGTACGAAGGGTGAGGGTTCGAGGTGGTAATGTGAAATGGCGTGCATTGAGGTTGGATACAGGTAACTACTCATGGGGTAGTGAGGCTGTGACCCGAAAGACCCGTATTTTGGATGTGGTTTACAATTCATCAAACAACGAGTTGGTCAGGACTCAGACGTTGGTGAAAAGTGCCATTGTTCAAGTTGATGCTGCACCGTTTAAGCAATGGTATCTTCAACACTATGGTGTTGACCTTGGTCGCAAGAAGAAAGCCGCTGCCAAGAAAGAGGGAGAGGTATGCTTTTGTTGAAGTTGGCTACGGTTCTATTGAAACTTTTTGTTGTTTTTTATAATGTTGATTACTTGTTTATTGGTGTTAAGTTTCTGCTGCAAGTCAGTATATGATTCACTAATTTTCTCATTAGCTGTACTTAAAACGTGGTTAGTTACATATATAGTTATTCACAAATCACAACTATAATTACTACAGTAAAAGTTTAGGGGGGTGTTTAGATTTGCGAATTGAAAGTAACTGTGTGATATTGAATAATCAAACTTAGATAATCAGCTGTAATAAAATGTGGTGCATGAGTTAGCTGAGACAGTGTTTTAATGTGCTTTTGCTGCCTAAAAATGTAACTATTATTGTTTTGTGGTGCTGCTTATATGACACATATTGATTATTCAGTGATTTTGAGCTCTTAAATAAACGGATAAGTATAGTTAGAAATAGATTACCCAAATACAGGAAACTGGTAACTGTTTCTTGAAAGTTCAATAATCAGACTTTCAATACCTAAACACTAGAAACATTCAAACGCCGCTGTATTCGATACATGTTTTGCTTCTGCTTGTTTTTTGTTTGTTTCTGAAAATCTTGGCAGGTAAATTAATGTATATACGTAGGAAGCATCGCCTTTCGAGGAGGTTTTTAAGCAAAAAATCCTATTGACTAAACATTTTTTTGGAAAGTTCAATACTTTCCTGTCACAGTTGAACATATTTAGTGCTATTGGTTAGAATGTTTGTTAAACAGTACTAAATTTTTATATTAAATGTCTGCATTTTAGGAAGCTGAAGGTGCCACAGAGGAGACCAAGAAGAGCAACCATGTTGTGAGGAAAATAGAGAAGCGTCAAGAGGAACGCAAACTTGACCAACATGTTGAAGAACAATTCTCCGGTGGTCGTCTTTTAGCTGCAATCTCATCACGCCCTGGCCAATGTGGTCGTGCTGACGGGTATGCTAGTTTATCCATCTTGATCTGCGCAAGCAGTTTTAAGATTCTTTAAGTTCAGGTTTTTTTGGCATATCAAGACCAAAAATGGTGCACATGGCTGTGCATAAATGTCTTACTCGTAATATTTTGTATTTTGACAGGTACATATTGGAGGGCAAAGAACTTGAGTTCTACATGAAGAAGCTCCAGAAGAAGAAAGGAAAGAGTGCCGCTGCTTAAAAAGATATCACTTTATTATATTTTCTTTAGGTTATGCTTTCTTTTCTTTGTCATTAAAATGCGCGGGACTTGAATTTTGCTTGTTAGGTTTGACATGATGACTAAATGGATCATGTAACATCTGCTGTTGATTCATCTACATTGTTCCAACTTCCAATTTAATGTGTGCACTAATTTTGTGAAAATCAAGACGTGCACAAATGCAGTTACTATACATGCACTAGATTAAATGATTGGGTTCACAGTGCGCTCAAATTGATGTCATCAATCCCCTAAATTTTCTTAGGAATGTTTGTTGGTTTGTTTTTGGCTCGTTATTAGAGCACCGGTGAGGGTATGTTAGGGTACTGGCAACGTTCATTTTTTTGGCTCGGCATCAAGCGGTATCAATC
The DNA here is from genome assembly GCA_014162995.1 of Artemisia annua. Classification (NCBI taxonomy): domain Eukaryota; kingdom Viridiplantae; phylum Streptophyta; class Magnoliopsida; order Asterales; family Asteraceae; genus Artemisia; species Artemisia annua. The sequence goes on along the minus strand of LBNU01036162.1, from coordinate 26,401 downwards.
GGCATCACATTGCCAAAGGCTCGGCGTCATAGTTTCGGCAAGACATTCGGTGATCTTCACCGAATCGGTGATCCAAAATTCGACCGTTGTTGGCATTTAATTTGTGACCGTTGTGTGTTGGGTTTCCCAAATGGCACGAAGAACTTCAGGTTATTATTATATTGTTTTTTCGTTATTATATTTTTTTCGTTATATATTTTTTTTATTCGTTATTCATTTTTTAAATTGTTTTTGTACAAAAATTTAATTCGTTGATTGTTTTTTTATATTAAAAGTTGTTTGTTTTCTAGGTGGAATGTCTTGGGGACAAATTTTTGCCGATGCGATTATAAAGTTAATGGTCGAGAGTTCTTCCGTAGGCCGACAACCCATGACATTGCACGGTTATTCGAGATACATGAAGAAAAACATTTCACATCTTAGAAGGCTTGGTAGCATGGATTGTACACATCTCAACTTGGGCGAAATTGTTCCTAAACTATTTAAAAGGCCAATATAAGGAGAGGTGATCACCGCATACCCGACTATTATGCTTGAAGCGACGGCTTCATATGATTTGTGGATTTGGCATTCGTTTTTGGTCCGGCCCGGTTCAAACACGATATCAATTGTTTTGAAAATCAGTCTCATATAGTTACCGAGCGAAAATGGTACAACGCCAAACAGTTCATTTATTTAGTGGACGGCTTTACAAACGTGGATATTAATCTTGCCTTTTTTGATGGAAATTATCCTTAGGTATTCAACACTTGTTAAAGCATTATCCGTATTCCCACTGACCCGAAGGAAAAAGAAATTCAAGGAATCTACAAGAGTCTGCGGGAGAAAAGATGTCGAGCGAGCTTTTGGTCGGTTGAAGGCAAAATGGTTCCCTATTCGGTGCAACGTCCTCTACGAGCTATGACCGTCTGCAAAGATTCGACAAATCGTTATACGTGTAGTTATATTGGGGAATTATGATTTTAAAAGCGAAGGTGGTGGCCATATCACCGGTTCATATAATGGACCAGCCGGTCACGCCAGTTTATGACGATAGTGTGCTAGAAGAGTTCTTCGACGAAGATATCATAACCGTCTTCAATATGATCTTAGGAGACATCATAGCGGCGCAAGATCTTACCATCCTTGATGACTAGTTCATTTCCTATTTTATTTTTTTGTTTTTGTTTTATTTTCCTAAGTTTATTAACTTTATTTGAATTATTAATGAAATTTGATTGTTTTTAATTAAATGATTAAATATAATTATGAGTTAAAAAATTAAAAAAAAACC
>LBNU01036162.1:7394-17748 GCA_014162995.1 Artemisia annua | reverse complement strand
GGCCTTCCATCGCATGGAATTCGTGAACATTTTGCCACATATCGGCTAGCAAGCTTTCTTCTTCAATAGACCAACGATTTGCCATTGTGAATTTCTTTAGAAAGTGAAGTGTGTGCAAAATTGTATGATAATGTATGATATATATAGGAGTGTATAAACGTTTAAAATTCAAATTCAAATTCAGAGCGGGATAAATTCAAATTCAGAGCGCGATAAAGGTTTATATTTCAAATTCAAATTCAAACAAAAAAAAAACGTGTGAAATAAACATTTAATATTCAGATGTACATAACATGTGGAATTCAAATTCAAAATTCAAATTCATACACAAATGGGCGGTTAAATGTTTATATTTCAAATTCAAATTCAAAATTCAAATTCATACACAAATGGGCGGTTAGACGTTTATATTTCAAATTCAAATTCACACACAAACGGCTCTATAAATAGCCATTCTCAGGACCTCACAAAACACACACAAATCATACACAAATTGCAAACAATTCTCTCAAAGCAATGGCAATCCACCACCACAAGATTTGTTTCCCATTTTCGAATATGACAATCCACCACCAAACACTCCACCGGAAGTTCTGTTTCCACCTATAAACAATCCACCACAAAACCAACCACGTCCTTTGACTAAAGAAGAACTTTATGAACAAGATATGCGAGAATTGTTAAAGGTTCAAGCAGAGGAAGAAGAAGAGGCAAGAGCTCGTGAGGAGTACTTGCGAGCTAAACATGCTCGGAGAAACACTCATGTGCATGGCGAATCCAACATGGATTGCCCCGTGTGCCAACGAGTGATGACGATTCGAGTGCTTCGAGTGACGAGGGGTATGTGTCGGATGACTCGTTTTATTAATTCGTAGTTTTATGTTTAATTATCGTAAATTTATGTTTAATTATTGTATTTTATATTTAATGTTTGCTGTAGTTTGTTGTAGTTTGTTTAATGTATGTTTAAATTTTAGTTATTAATATAAGTTGTGTTTTGTTAGTTATTAAATGAAATATTAGTTTTAGTTGAGGGTTGAATTTGAAAATAGTTGAAGTTAATGTGTTAAAGCTGAGTTAAAGCTGAATTATTGATGTGGGTGTTTTTTTTCTGAGTTAAGGTTATTGTGTTAAAGCTGACGTGGCGCTGACGTGGCGCTGAGTTATTGAATAACTCAGGTTACCACTACACATGCTCTAATCTTCCGTGAAGAAGACCTTTACTCGATTTGAGTTTTTATTACAATGGTAATGTTATATTTAGGGTTAATTGCATATAATAGTTATGAACTTTCTCAAGTGTTCACATGTCAGTAATGAACTTTCTAAAATACAAGAATATCCATCAAACTTTCAAATTTTGTTTTATCAATGTAAAAAACTCATCTCGTTGCGTATGATAATGAAAACAAATTTGAAAGTTGGATGGGTATTGTGGTATTTTTTTAAAGTTCGTATCTGATAATGAAACAAAATTTGAAAGTTTGATGGGTATTCTTGTATTTTAGAAAGTTCATTACTGACATGTGAACACTTGGGAAAGTTCGTAGCTATTATATGCCATTAACCCTTATATTTAAAAGTAACATTTACACTGTGTTCTCAAGTTGAGTAAAAGAAATAAAAGAAAAAGAAAGTGATGAAATGTAAAAGAGCTCATATTCTCAAGTTCTTTTAAGGAGTGAAAGTGGGTGGATTTTGCATTTAAAACCTTCACCCCATTTTTGGGGTGAAAGATAAATTTACTTCCTTTACATTTCTTTATTCTCTCTTATTTTATTTTACTTTCACTTTGTTTTTATTTTTTTCTTGAGAACACACCGTTAGAGGATTAGTTTGTAACATGTAAAAGCTTAGGGACTTTATTGTATTTAGTAATATAATATTAGGATTATACTTGCCAAGGATTAGCAAAACGATTGTTTGCATGGGTTGGTTCCCCTTATCTCTGTAAATAGAGGTGAGGTATGCTAATCAACGATTCTTCCTTCCTTATTATATAAGCTTTATTATTTGTGAACAAGGTTTTTATCTGTCAATTTTTAGGTCTTGCTTGCTCAATAACACCAAATAGATACATATGTCGAGTATCAATATCTCGTGCTTATTGTTCATATTTGTTATGTTTTAATGATATTTATACCGATTTGTTTAACTTTTGCATGTTAGTATTAATTTGGAGTAATGGAACAAAAAGACATGGAAAAGGACAAGAAATGAGCTAAAGAAAGTATTTATATCAGAAGTCGTCTACGGCTAAGAGGGTTTATACCTCTAGGGCAAAGAAATGTGAAGACCACGATCATAAATCTTATTCTTAGCTGTTACGGCGTAGATAGGTACATGCCTTTACGTCGTAGAAGAAGAAAGCAAAGATTTCAATCATGAACAAACCTGACTAGCTAAACGATCCAACCTCCTTATTCTTTTTCAACTTGGCAAGGTAAGAGGGACAATCCCTCTTCTATTGTACAATCTTACCACAATGGAAGCATTCAACATCCTTTGTGGGGCTCTCCTTCTTAGGGGCCGGTGCGATTTTCCTTCTTCCTCTGGACTTTCCTTTCCCCTTAGACCTTCTCTGAGACTTGGAAGCAGATTCTTGGATGACACATTCTTCTTAGCTCATGGATGACACATTCTTCTTAGCAGTTTTCAACATCGCATGTAGTTCCCCCAGAGTTTTATCCCAACCATTCATGTTGTAGTTTATGATAAAATTGTTGAACGACTTTGGCAATGAACCCAAAATGGTATTCACAGCCAACACATGAGGCATGGGATGTCGAAGACGTTCCAACCTATCGATGTCGCTCTTCATTTTCAGAGTATGAGTGCTAATTGACTGACCCTCCTCTATCTTACATGCGTTCAACTGCCTTTGAGTTTTCTACAGCTCCTGACTAGGTTGAGTTTGAAACATTCCTTTCAACTCTTTTAGCATGTCATAGGTTGTACAATCCTCCATATCCTTTTGCAGTTCAAGCGTCATGCTCGCTAGCCATTAGTAGAGCAATCTTTTCTTGCTCACCAAACAATTTTTGATAAGCTTCAGCCTGAGCTGCAGGAGCATCAACAGCAGGAGGGATAGGAAGGGGTGTTTCAATGAGATCCAGCTTTCCTTCATACTTGAGGATAATCCTCAAGTTCCTGTGCTAGTCAACAAAATTGAAACCATCCAGATTCTCCTTCTCAATCAAAGAATAGAGAGTCAAAGTTATATTTTGGTTTGGTAGAATCATCTGCAAAACAAACAAAGTCCATTCTGTATTTTTAATATTTTCTTTAGATAAATTAATTACTCGAGTTTACCACAACTTAATTAGTTAAAGTCTAAGATCCACATTAACTTATACACCATGCGATTGATCACGATGACAGTGATAGATTAATCGGTAGGTGACGATTACCAAGTGTATCAACTATACAATTCTTAGCCTTTATAGGACCTAAGGTATTGAATATATATGGCACGTTGTCCTATTTTTGCCCCGAGCTCTGGTCCGACCATCTTAATAGTTTATTTCGCAAATCAAAAGACGATGGAAAGTCAAAGCTGGTTCGACCTTTACCAACGATTCATTCCTATCCCAAAATTGTTGAGGTTCAACCATACCAAAAGCTGAGAGGGATGTCCTCATTACAATTGGATAACACGACTAAAATTTTATAAGTAACTTATATATGAAAGCGCATCATTAGCAATACATGCCTATTACTTATGACGTAATTTTGTAAAACCCTTAGAAAATTTCTTTTAACCCTTAAACGCAAATTAATGTTTATCATGCATGCAATAATCAAATTAAAGCAATAAAATAAATACAAGCATGCAAACATAAATATGTGTAGCCTAGCCCAAAATCCTATATTGTATCCATGAGCTAACACGGATACAATGGTCATCTAGGGACAATCCGATGCTTCCACTTAAATCAAGATTCTTATATCTTATTAAGTTGAGCATAAGCTTGTGCCTTTGTTTTCTTGGAACACCAACAGTTGTCTCCATGCATCTAGTCTTGATCTCCATCTTGTTACATTTATCAAATTGAAAAAGTACAACTATTCTAATGTTTACAATTGAAAAAATTACAAAACATAACTGAATAAATTACAACTCGACATCAAGGCCTATCCCAAAACACCAAAACCAGGTGAAAAATCAAATTACCAAAATAAATAATTGAGGAAATAATCATGACAAACGACTACGAGCATAACGGCTATACATGACAATAATAACAACTATTAGTCCTACCATTAGCTTGTTCATGATCAACTTTGCATGACGTTAATCATTATGTATACAAATTTAAAAACAATTAATGAACAAGCCAATATACGAAAATTAAATACGATGTCTAATTCCTCATGTTATCATAATAATGTATACACCAATTTAATTGATTTGTCACCAGATCTATCAAACCAAATACATATTATAATAACCAGGATGGCCATAAACACGTATAAGCGGCGTTGATACCACTGATGGAATACAAGGGTTATAATTTTAAAATTATTTTAACAATTAAACAAACAATCATAAATGCAGCGGAAACACAACCATTAAAAGCGTTTTTCCATATCCAGTGATCCATATACATGTGATATGTCTAATAAGAAAAACAATAACAACAATTGCGTACCTTTGTTTACGTGAGAGATCAAAACGGACTGAAAAATCTTAGGTAAGATTCTCTCACCGTTATTGCACACTAACGCTCGAACAACTTCAATAGAGTGCTAGAGCTTGATCCAATTAATCGACACGCGTACAATTCCAATTGCTAGAACAAAACATGACTATGTGTTTTTGTGCGTGTGAAGCTTGCCCGAAACCACGATGGAGAGAGGGGAAGGGATCGATTAGGGTCTTGCAAATACCAAGATCCTAGATTTAGGTCTTGTATTTATAGGCCCTTAAGTGATACGTACCCAATTTATAAAGATAAACTTTATATTTAAATAGATAAACTCTTAATATGAATAGGATAATTACTATATTTAAAAGATTTGATATTATCGCGTAATGTTGTTATCTTGTTATATAAGTATTTGAACCAAACCCAACCCAACATACCCAATTAAGGTTCGGCCGAACTCCAAGGTCCAAAAGAACATTCCTTTTAGTTGGTTTAAGCTCAATATTACTTAAGTAGTTCAATTAGTTAAGCCCAATCTCCCTTCCCTTAATTTGATCATTTACGTATTTTCAATAAACATATTAAACTGAAGTCTCGCGTTATTGTGTGTGAACCCATAGAAAAATATATTAATGGCAATATTAATTATCATATGTTACACATATTCCCACACTACTAAATCATCAATATATGCGTTTGACTAATTCGTACCAACAAACTTGGTTTTTTACAAAACCCATAACCCAAATCGAATGGTTTTTGCTGGTTCGGTTTTATTTGTCTTTTTGACAATTTCGGTTCAGTTTTTCAGTGATTTTTGGTTTTGAACCGTTTATAAATGTGTTTGGTCAGTTCGTACCAGCAAATTTTTCTTACCTAAGATTACTATTCTTCTTTAATTTTTGGTAATATAAGCCTAATAGTATTATCCTACATTTCAACATATACACAAATATAAATGAAACACACACATATGCAAATTGATTGGCTCAGAACCAACAGGTAATTGTCACACGAGCTGGCCACTTGTGAATGACCAACCGTAACAAAGATAACCTGGAAGTCTAAGACCAACTCAATAAAATCCTGGAGAGTACAGTGTTTCCCCGGGTCGTTAAAGTCCCAACGAGGCTGAAATTGTGTTTTGGAAAAAACGTATAAGGAATGAGTGATTGAGGATAGTAACCAGATAAAGATTATGATTGATTATTACACTACTGATTGCTTGGAATTGGAAATGAGAATTCACAAATACAGAAATGACAAATATATAACACAAATTGCAATTAAACAAAGTACAGGGACTAAAATTGCCAATTTCCAAATTACAGGGACTAAAAATGACAAGTTCCAAACTTTGGGGTGAAAAATGAAAATTTTGAAACTTTTAATATTAAAGAAAATTAAAATCTAAAAAGAAAATATTTTAATAATATTATATTAATTTAATATTTAATTATTTAATATAAACTATTTTAATTAACTTAAAAACTATTTAAATTAATCCTNTAGTGAAATGTCGAGGTTTGGGAAATGACCTGAAATTGTGGGTTGTGACAGAGACTTACTTAGACAGACAGAACATTAGTCGGTATAGTTACCCTGAGGTAATTCGTGAGGACACGAATAGTTTAAGTGGGGGAGAGTTGTAACACCCCAATTTTTACGATATTGGTTAAAAGCTTATTATATTGCTTTTATAATATTAGAAAAATCTTTTCGTTAGTTTTATTAGACATAAGGACCTTCAGTGCAAATAGTTAACAGAAAAAGGACTAACGGTGAAAACTGTTTAAAGGCAGGGACTACTGGTGCAAAGTATACTTTTATGGAAGAATTACTAAACTACTCTTATGGCTTTATAACCTTCTAAGTTCCAGAATCCTTCACATAGATACACGTGTTTCATTGTGATAAACTTGGAAGGAAAAATGCTAGAACACTTAATCATGAAGAAATCATCATTTATGATGATACAAAATGATTCTTGGGATGTTGGTGCTAGATACATGATCCTACAAGCTTCCCTAAGAAATCCCCATCAAAGGTAAGAGTAGAATCCAAGTTTTAGTTTCATGATCATGCAAGAAATTTGGAGGTTTTGCTTAATTAGTATGCTAGTCATGATATTAGTCAAGATCATGAGGTTTTTGCACATGTTTGATGATTATAGATGATGTTGACATGATTTTGGATTAGATATTGTTATGTTACAGTAACTTTGATGTTTATGGATAGAAACCAATGGCTAAATCATGCTAAAGACGATGTTTATGTATAAATAAGTTTAGTTATAACCTTAAAAGGGGGTGTTTGGCACAAGGCCATATTAGCAATTTTAGATATGTTATAAGTGCAAATTTTATTGAAAATGATCATATACATGTTTAATAAGCTGTAATATAAGTTTGGTATTAAGTGGAATAGTTTACCATGCGTTTTGGGTCGTTTTTGTGATATTTAAATTTGGGACAGCAAGGTATTTCAGAAAACGTGCAGGCTTGGAAGGGCCGCTGAGAATAAACCGTTTGTCGGATTAAGATGAGGTCTAAACGAAAGTTGTAGCTCTCTGAGTCTACTTTAATTGTTATTCTTTAAGTTTTGGCTCATTTGATAGTTAAATTGGTCAAAACTGCATATTACAGCAGGCTGTCCGAAAAATCAGCAAACAGCCCTTTTGCATTAAGCTAGCAAAATGGATATAGCTCATGTATTAAGTTATTGTAGCAGGTCTTAATGACTATTAGAATGTTATTTACATGTTTAGGTTGTCTCGGAAGTTCAGGAGTGCCCGGGGAGTGCCTAAATCAACCACGGTGAGTAAAGGATTTTCAGTTAACATGTTTAGTAGATTAAGCGTGTTTAGTATATATGTGTCTTGATATTTCTCAAGTACTACGCAAGTTATGTATGAAGTTGACCCGTGTGGTCATTTTCAGTATCATGACTCGTGTGGTCATATTGAGTATTAAGTTGACCCGTTTGGTCATATTAAATATCATGTTGACCCATTTGGTCATATTAAGTATCAAGTTGACCCGTGTGGTCATTTTCAGTATCATGACTCGTGTGGTCATATTGAGTATTAAGTTGACCCGTTTGGTCATATTAAATATCATGTTGACCCATTTGGTCATATTAAGTATCAAGTTGACCCGTTTGGTTATATTAAGTATCTTGTTGTAGTCAAGCTCAAGTATTTAGCTCAGCCTCAATTTATATATGAATATTATGTGTGAACAGTTCTAGGCTCTACAGTTTAGTAATAAACTTAGTTTCAGTCAGCTCTAGTTCCGAATGGGGATAAATGCTTTATGCATTCAGTAAGACGCACGAAGTGTTTTATGCACTTAGTAAGGCATGCGTTGTGTTCATACACATTAGTTAGTCCCAATTGGGCAGATAAAAGTTATGCATTCAGTCAGGTGCGCGAAGTGCTTTATGCACTTAATCAGTCAGTTATGATGTGATCACTCAGAATAGTACTTTATACACTATTCAGTGTATCTCGTACTATGAGTACTCAGTCAGTTGTGCACACAGTCAGTATGTGCTATACACACTCGGTATTTGCTTAAGTATCCAGTCAGTTATGCATGCAATCAAAATAGTACTTTATACACTATTCAATGTATCTAGTACTATGAGTACTCAGTCAGTATGTATTATATGCACTCTATATGTGCATTATGTATTCAGTCAGTTATGCATGCAATAAGAATAGTGCTTTACGCATTTTCAGCGAGTATTGTATTATATGTATTCAGTTAATTGTGCACACAGTTAGTATATGCGCTTCACAGTATGTACTTATTTGCACACAGTTAGTATATGTTTTACGCACTCGGTATGTGCTTATGTACTATGTTCTATACGCACTCTATATGTGCTTATGTATTCAAGCAGTTATGCATTCAGTCAGTGATGTGCCTTAAGTATTTAATCAGTCAGTATCATGCTTATACATACAATATCAGTTTAGTATCATTCTAGTTATCAGGTTGGTATTAGTTCGATATTCAGCTTAGTATCAGTTTCGTATCAATCTAGTTATCAGCTTAGTACCAGTTTAGTTATTAGTTCAGCATCAGTTTAGTTATTTAGATATTAGCTTAGTATCAGTTTAGTTATGTATATAGTATATCTCAATTATCCGATTCAGTTATCAGTACAACTCAGTATATTCGAGTTATTAGTTTAATTCAGATATAAATTAGCTCGATGATTAGTTCAGAAATAACATAGCCCAGCCTCAGTATCAGATATAGATCATAACATGACTTAACTCATGTTTAGCCTTCAACACCGTTTACTCACTAAGTCATCAGGACTTACCGTTCTTAGTTTCCCTTTTTGCAGGTTAAGCTTTATATTATCGGGGCTCGTAGATTAAGAAGATGATTAAGGGAATGGTAGTGCTCGAGTTAATAGGTGACGAGCATCTCAACCTTATCTTTGTTACTCAGCTTGTTAACGCCCCAAACAGTTATGATTATGTCTTTTAAAACTAGAGATGTAATAGTATTTTCACGCTTTCGCCTATGAAGAACATGTACAGTATTCATGTTTCATTTTAAAAGTGTTTTCCGGGGTTTTCTACTGTTTATGCAGTTTTAGCATTAAAGGTCTATACGTTATATATTAAAAAAAAAAAAAAATCCTGGGCGTTTCAAAAACAACCAAGAAACACAAAAAGTTTGGATTTCCAATTTCAAATAAAGCCTGTGCAAGATCTGGTAGTTTTAACCATTTTGACAAATGCACATTTTTGACTTTTGTGAGAATTGCATAAGCTTTGACTTTGGTGAGATATGATCTAATCCTAATGGCTAAATATGATAAATTAGGCTAAAATGAAACTGATTTAATGTATATTAACTACATATACACTGATGTGATGAAAATTTGAACTAAAAAACTTTATCANTGAAATCCAAACTCAGATTTTCTTTTTGAAATATGTAAACAAGCTACTAAATATTGAAAAACAACAAAAATTACTTATTTCCAAACTCTAATGAATCCTACAGATCACAAAGAAAAAGTCACCATTTTGACAGACACAACTTTTTGACTTTTTGATTTTGATGAACACTTTGACTAAAATGAACTTTGATCTTAATTTACTGAGTGATTATGTTGAATTAAGCTATATCGAGACTAGATTAAGCAAACTTAACAACTTTTAAAGAGATTTGGGAGTTAGTGATCACTAAAAGTCTCACAGTAAACAAGAACAAGAGTGAAACTATGATTTTGACTTTTTGCTGAATTGGTACTGAGTTTTATGACCTTTTTGCACTAATATTACCTAGAATGACTTGTAGAGACTAAAAATACCAACCCAAATAACTTCAGACTCCACAAACTCAGCAATGCCAAACAACCCTTTACACTATGGAATTTTTTTATTTTCAAACTAAATGATTAATATAGAACTTACAACTGATTTATATCAACTAAATATGATCTAAGAACCTTAAATGAGCACAGAAACACAAGCTTGGACCACAAATACCTAAGATGCTATTGGCAGTGTAATTGAGCACAAATGAGCACAAAGAAAACTAGTGATCAAACAAGTAAATTAAGGCAATCACTTAACTAAATTACACTAAACAAGCATAAAATCACAGAAAGAAGCAACTAATAAGCCAATGAACAGTGAGATGAAAATTTAAGAATGGAACTCACAATGTGCAATC
>LBNU01036161.1:27755-86721 GCA_014162995.1 Artemisia annua | reverse complement strand
TAACATGCTTGGTGTTCTTATGTTTTTTTTTTAATTTTTCATAAACCCTAGATTTTTTTTATTGTCGATTTATATTTTTTTTTACATATAAATGTCGAATTTTTTTTTTTGAAAAGAAAATTAGGGTTTATGAATTATTGTTATAAAACTTGTAGAAACCCTAGGTTGCATGTAATATTTATGTGTAAATATAAATGGATATTGGTGATATGCCGTTTTGGTTGTGTTCCTTAATTGACATGATTATATGTTATAATATGTGCAATGTGGGCATCCATGACAAACCATGCATGTGTTGTCATGGATTAATGGTGATTTGTTAAATTGTTACGTGTTATGATGATTTCATGCTTAATTATGCGATTTAATTATAATTGATACGTTTTTTTAGTAAATATTATGACTATAAAGATTACTAAAATTTAATTAATTATAAAATTTGGGAAGACCCTATTAAAATCGTGTAACCTAATCAATTGTGTGTTTTAAATTGATTTAATTTGCATGTCCATTATTGTTGTTGTTGTTTGTCTATTTTATTTAAATTACTTTTGTTTTTATATGTTTGGTGACATGATAGTAAGCAAAGGGTAATTTCATAAATAAAATATTAAACAGACTTAATAATGGTGAAATCAAGTTTTGAGCTTTAAATCATGAATTTTAGTTGATTGATGCAACTGTAAATAGTGTGTGAAAGGCGGACCGAAGGTTGCCATACAACGTACTTGTAGAGAGGGGTTTTTAAAGCTCATGCACCTACCGGTTCTCTACAACTGCCTATGTGCCACACTCTATGACGATACGTCAAGTATCCTATCATAAGCTCACCGATAGCAACCTACGCATGAAATACTACCTTAAAATCGATTAACGCACATACAATTCACGTTTCCTAAGACGTTCAAGCTTGTTACCATATAGGAAGTTAGCCAGTTTTCTTAAGTCTAACGTAGATGAAACATTCACCCAAATCACAATCACAACATACACATCACATGATAATCAATAGTTAGGTTTCATTAGATCTAAGCAAACACAAGATAATTTAGCCTAGCATGTTGAAGGAAAGAAAAGCACAAACATAAATCATACACCCATAGACATATTGTATGGATTGAATGAAGACTTATCTTAGATTAAACATGCAAGTTAGAGGGGTAAAAGTACCCTCTAAGGTCTGTGATACACGAGCTAGGGTTTAACCCTTAAGTTCTCCACCAAGTTCCTCTCTTAAAACAATAAAATTCATCCTATATATATAGAGAATACGGGCTGACGGCGTCAGCCCAAGGTGTGACGCCGTCACGCCGACGATTAGGGTTTTGTGATGGCCTTCTTGACGTCGTCACGCCGCCTTGTTCCAGATCTGACGGCCTTCCCTGACGCCGTCACCAAACTAGGCCAAAAACTCTCTGGCCTGTCATGAGTAACTTCCAATTTCTTCACTTCAGTTGTTCCTGACGTCCTTACGTTGAAGCTTGTGACGCCGTCACCTTCTGTGCACTTTAGGGTCTTTTGAGATTTTGTTGTTTTCCGCACTTTTTCACCCCGAAAACGCCCGAAAATGCTTCTTTTGTGATTTTCTCCTCAAAAGTACCTAAAATGAGAAAAGAAACGACTTTGGGTGAAATCCGATCAAATAATATACGAATTAGGACTCAAACTGACCCCTAAAAACGTAACATTTTTCGTCTCATCAACCGCCTCTTGAAAATAAACTGTGATGAGGTTGACTTGGGATTTGGAGTTGAGATTTTTAGAAGTGTATGTACTGCCAATTCATCGGTTGCTACATCTTTTCCCTTGCCTTCCACATACAGGGGTGGTGGTGACATCCTAGAGTCGGGCTCAGGCTCAGAGATTTTCACTCCTTTGACTGGATGACCCTGTGGAGTACTATCAAGACTTTCCTGAACAGCTCATTGTACCATCATTTCTTCAACATTAAGTGTGTCATCAGGTTCAGGTTCATCTATTTGAGTTTCTTTGGCTTTGGGCTTCTTTGGATCAGATTTCTCGACCTTCTTACTTTTCTTGCTGCGTTCTGAAGAATCAGCTGAGGGGGTCACTTCTTTGCGTTTCTTGGATGAGGTCTTGCCAGCCTCGACCTTTTGACTTGCAGCTAGCAATTCGACGTACTCCTCATAGTAGGGAGCCTTGAGTATGTCTTTGGTGAGTAGATTCACTGGTATTCCCATGCCGAAGACTATTTGTGAAGATCCTTTTGCGGTGTACTTAAGAAATCCCACGACATTATCATCTGTAGCAAGGTGAAGAGGTGAATCACTCCTGTGAGGGAACCTAAGAGTCTTCTGAAGGCGAACAATAATTAACTTGGTGAAACGGATGCTAGGAATCAGAAGCCTGGTTGACTTCTTTTTGCTTTCCTTATGCGCCTCCAGATTAGCCTTATCTTCAAGAAAGGAGAGTATAGAATGGGAGAACTCTTCCCAAATGCGTTCCACAAAGTCAATGTTCTCACCGTTGACGATTCCCCAAAGGATTTGAAGTGACGGAGCTCTAAGTCTCTCATATCCAGAGGTCTTTCCAGTGAGACAGAGGTTAATAAGAGTAGTGACGGCTCTCCATGGTTGGTACATGTCATTGGTGATGACTCTTGAAAGTACGTTGACATTGGGTGGATATCCCAGTTCATGGATGAATTTCAGAAGGTCTGTCGGATTAGGTGGGGCAGTGTATTCAACGTTGTCACCTGTGGGAAGGATCTGTAAAGCACTCCCAAGAGTTTCTTTGGTGATGTCAGCCCATTGCTCATCCAGTTGACATCTAAATTTTCCCGTAGCTTTGTCATAGTTTATGGTGTTCCAGAATTGCTGGATGTAGATGGAAGGGATGGTGGCTGATGCAGTGAAAGCTCGGAAGAATGAAGTCTGCTTGAGAATATCCAGTGCTACTTTGAAAATTGGATGCTTGTGAGGTTTGTCTGCCTTAAGATAATAGTTGCTTTTCCCTATAGCCACCCATTTGTCATGTGGTAGAATTTCATCATCCGAACGAACTGGTGGAGCAATTGGTTGTGCTGGAGTGCTCTCAATATCAGACATTATAACTGCAAGTTGTCACAAACACCCAAAGATACATGTGATAAATTGTAAGTTAGTTAGCATAAATAAGCCTAGGAGACACACCATATAAATAGGACGCACAATACACATATCTAAAGGAGGCACAAGAGAGGAGCAGACAGGATGACACACAAAAGAGCCAATTATCGAGCAACTAAAAGGCAAGAGAGCAAACCACACTAGTGAATAACAAAGTTAAACGCTTAATAGAGTTAAACGCCACCAAAGTTAAACGCCAACAAAGTTAAACGCTTAACAGAGTTAAACGCCACCAAAGTTAAACGCCAACAAAGTTAACCGCCACCAAAGTTAAACGCTTAATAGAGTTAAACGCCACCAAAGTTAATATGCCAAGAAAGTTAATCGCCAACAAGGTTATACGCTTAACAGAGTTAAACGCCTAACAGAGTTAAACGCCGTTTAAGTTAATCGCCACTAAGGAATGCCTAAAACTTGAATGCCATCAAGACAGTCACTTAATCGCCATCAAGAATACAACTAATCGCCATCAAGAAAAACAACTAAACGCCATCAAGAACACAAAAACTAAACACTCAAAAACTTATACCCAAAGCATCTAAATGAAGACCCAAGCTTTAAACCACAACTTATGACTACACAATTGCACTAAAACTAGCCACAAACTAATGCCAACAACAAATACAAGAGCAACGAGGGATGGCGAGACATACACGAACAATATTTAAGCGCCATCAAGAACAGAGTATAGCCTAGTACAACAATTACTAATAACCATATGACAAAACACATAAGCAACAACATCTTATACATAACAACATAAGAAAGAGCTCGCTGACCAATTACGCGGCAATAATCAAAAGAAGTCTGCACCTAATACACGAAAAGTACGAAACAGATTGTAAGTTAAAAGTCTAGGAGGTTAGACACACAATGAGAATAGAGAGAGACACAAACCTAGGGGTAACTTCAAAGAATCAGAGATGAAAATAGGCAGCGATTAGAATTATTCGAGAGTTTTAGTGAGAGAGAGAAAGATGGTGATTAGATTTAGTGAGAATGTAGGATAAAAAACTTAATCGCCATGCTATATATATATAGGCCCAAACTACTTTCACAAGAAGGCAAACTAGGTCCTTGTACTAAGATAATCGCCACCCACCCAACTTTCACTAAATGGCAACATAGGTCCTTGTACAAAGATAATCGCTACCAGAATCATAAATTGCCATCATTGGTCCTTGTACTTAGAGGATCTCTCCATACCTAACCCCAATCAGTCACTTAGCATCAAAAAGGTACAATCAAAGTATATAAAACTCCTATCCCAAGCTAAGAACGTAACACAGTTAATATAATAATCACAATGCATCAAAACATTAAACAATCACTTCTCCCCCTCAATTAATGATCAGATACAGAGTATGAGATTACTGATTGTAGAATGAAAAGAATGTAATGACACACATGATGTCAAGTATACCCCAGATGTAAAGTAATCCGAGAAGAAAGACTTACCATATGAAGTAATGGTAATCAAGGACACACATTATAAAACATAAGTGAGACTAAACAAAAACTAGGCAACACATATACAAAGAAAAAAAATAGCTACATGCCCAAGGATACTAGAGGAATAAAAACTGGTGAAGCCCGAGTCCTGATATACATTAATCAGGAGTCCTTTGTAGTGCATCTTTATGGATAGATCTGATCTCCCAAGTAAGGAGATATCTGTGTCTTTGCTCTCCATGTTTTGTGCCTTCTTGTGTGGCAAATGTTAGAAGTTCTTGTACCTGAGTACGGACTTCCTGCATTCTCACAAGCTTGATTGCATGTATATGAGTTAGTGACAACATTATCCACACCCTTAGGAGTTTCACGGCCAACCATGGCAGTGCCATTAGTAATCACCTTACTGGTTGGTACCCACTTAAGTCCAACATGCTTAAAAATTCTACCAGTTGGTATCCACTTTAGGCAAGACCTAGGATTATAAGGCTTCTTATGCACAGAAGATGACTTTCTATAACTCCTAGGCATAACAAGTTGGGACATAGCAGTGTTCTTTACTAAACCAGGAGGCATCAAAAGAGGTTGTGAGCCTAAGATTCCATCATTATGCAGTTGCGCTCTTTTCCTAGCCCTTTCTAGATCATAGATCTTGCACAGGTCATAAGAATTTAGAATTTTATTGCTTGGTTTCGATACTGTCTTCGAACTAATCCTAAAGAAGCTGGGTGCAGGGGAATCTACTTGTTGAGATGTAACAGAGCTAGAGGTAATTTTATTGGGCAGACACTGTGTAGTGACTAGTTTTGTCATAACTTGTTCCACATCAACTTGGGAGGCAAACCGGGTTTTTGAAAATTTTGGTCGTTCAGATCTAAATGCAGTCGGTTGTCTAACAACTGATTGGTTTCTATTTCTTTGAAAAACAGGTTTCCTCAAGATTGATGGTTTTGCAAACTTAGTTTTTACACTATTCCCTGTTACTTTTCTTAGCTCGGTTTTTAAATCAGCAATTGTGAAACCCTTTTCCATGAGTTGAGCTTTGAATTCGTCATTCGTTTTAGTCAAAGATGCTGATTGTTCTATTGACTTAGATCTCGTTCCTTTGATAGACTCATTCAGGTTTTTACAATGCTTTTTCAAAGACTCATTTTTCAAAAGTAACTCAGCCACTTTATGTTCCAATTCAATTATAGTGCAGTCATAATTAGATTTGACATCATTACTCATATCACACAACTCAATAATACGTTTTTTCAGATTTTTGATTGTCAAGTTCTTTGTTTCTAGCTGAGCTTTCAATTCATTAATCTTAAAGAATTCGCGGAAATCAGGAAGTTCCGGATTTTTACATGGTTGGTTAATCTGAAGACTTTTTTCCTTTTGTTGCATAGCAATTTCAAGAGAGATACAATGTTTTTCAAGTTGTAAGAATCTTTTTGAAAGCTCATTAAAAACCTCTTTCTCAACCATATTATTTGATTTAAGAGCATCAGCCGTAAACACAGAACTTAACAAGTCATCACGTTCAGCATCCTGATCACTTTCTCCCCCTTTATGACCCATATTTGTTGAATCAGAACTGGTATTGCTATCAGTCTTTTCCAACAAATATGTGTCATAAGTGGGCATAATTTGATCATTATGCAGTCGTTCATCAGAAAGCATATTGTGAAGTACATTTAGAGGTACCTCAGTACATGACACTTGTTTGTTAGTTGGAATGGTAGTTGCATTAGTGACACGTTTGAGAAGTTTCCCTGAATGAATAGTAGTGTCAGACTCATCAGTCTCCGAATCTTTGCATATTGTGACACCTGTCCCATCATTCACTACGTCACCAATATTATCACATGACCCCACCGGACACAATTTTTCCACTGAATCATATTCCAACTTTTGAGTTGCTCTATGTGCGATGTATTCTTCAACACAGCCAATGAGTTGAAATGATGTGGTTCTGAACATGTCAACCTCGATTCCCGTGTGATCAGCAAAGCACTTCATCATCATCTGGCTATCATAATCGTAGTCCATATTGTATTTGGAATCGATAATCACATGGAATTGTATGTTGATTACACCAAGAGCTGCTCTGGATCCAGTTTGAGAAAACACTCCGCGTTCAAGTTGCTGTTGAAGCTGGTCTAAGTTAAGGATCATTGTATCTATGAAGTTCTGAACCTCTTGACCAAATAATGTTGCAAATGCTCGTTCGAATCCCATTTTGAATCCAGTTCCCTATAGCAGTAACGAGAAGTGAGAATGTAGTAGTCGAAAACATTCTATGCTGCTTTCTGTAGCTTTGTAGAGTACTTGTTGTGGTGATTGCGGATCTAATTCAGAGTCCTCAGATGATATAGCTGTATCCGCTTCACCCTGATACATTTGATATGAAGAATTTAGGGTTTTCTGTTCATTGGCCACTTCGTATAGCTTGAGAATATCAGAAATGACAGCATTTGAGTCAGTTGACATGTTTTGTTCATTGATTGGTTGGGTTTGATTATCATTCTTAGAGGTCATAGTAGTCATGATGTGATCTTAAACGGGATTTTACAACTCGTGACTTAAACCGAGAAATAGATTCTTTCTTGGGATTTTACTAAAGTCAACAGAGGAAACCGAAAGATGAAGTATGCAATGTAAGCTAGAATTGAGAACTTAATCACTATCCAAACTTAATAGCCACACATAAAGTAATCGTCAACAAAAGATAATCGCCACAGAGGTAATCACCACACAAGATAATCACCACAAAAGTAATCGCCACACATGATAATCGCCACAACAGATAATCTCCACACAAGGTAATCACCACAAAAGATAATCTCCACAACAGATAATCACCACCAAACTTAATCGCCACGTAAAGTAATCGCCACAGAAGGTAATCGCCTCAAAAGGTAATCGCCAGAAAAGGTAATCGCCAGAAAGGTAATCGCCAAAATAACACTACAGTCCAAACTAGTCGCTGTCAACTAGTACTTAATCGCCACGATATAATCGCTACTTGTACTTAATCTCCAGCAAGAAAAACACCATAGAAGACTTAATCGCCACAAGGAAACTTGTACTAAATCATTCACCAAATCAAACCCACGACTGATATGACTATTCCAACTCAAAAACTATGTAACTACAATCCTCCTAAGCATAAAAGTACAATCAAAACACATCCTTTAACATCACAAAGATCAAACCAAGGTGTTTTATATGGAAACCTATTCTAACCAAGTACAACCACAAAACTAACCACAAATCCGTGAATCCAAGGCCCTAAGATGAAACCTAGGCTCTTGATACCAATTGTAGGATATCACATAATATCAAACTCGTGTGGTGTACATGTATGGATCGAATAGATAAGAGAAAGAGATGAAGAAAAACTAGAGAGAGAAAGTAGAGAGAGAAAGAGATGGAACCTAGAGAGAAAACCAAAAAAAAGAAAATAAGATTATGATAGGTTCAACCCTCTCCAAGGAAGGAGAGGGTCTTTTATATGTACAAGGTATTTTGCCACTACTGGGCTGTGGATCGGGCTGACAGTGGGTAAAGACCCGACCCGACTCCACGAGTACTAACTATTACTAAATCTACGTACTAATTACTATTATAAATGCTACGAGCTAAACAATGCTTAATCGTACTTGGGGTGACCGAATCTTCTATAAGAAAAATCGAATTCCTAACATAAAGCCAACACCCAAAGTTTTGGAAAAACTTTTACTGGGTGTCTGGCGCGCCACCCACGTGTCAACGCGTGGGCAGCGCGCCGGGCTCGGTAAAATTTTCCCAAGTTGGGTTTTTGCCTATAAATACCATGCCTTGCCTCTTGTATTCCTCACCCCTTGCCATTATTCTTTCTCTCTATATTCTTTCTCTCTAATCTCTCTAATTCTATATTGTGTTCTTAACTAATCACTAACATTCTTTGAAAGAACACATTTCCTTGCAAGGGAAGAATCTCAAGAACTTAATCCACTCTTGTGATTGTGTCGAGGGTCTTCTTATCTTTACCCTTTCTACTACAATCGAGTCTCTAGATTAGGTTAGAACTTGGTTGAACAAACACTTATTCTATCATTCAATTGTTTGTAAGGGAAGTCTTGTGTCTTGGTGACCAAGCCTAGATCATTGGGGATCTAGTTGGGGTTTGATACTTCCGGTGGGAAGTCTTGGTAGTGGTCTTGGTGACCCTTAGGTGAAGTCGAATCGCGAGATTCTTTTGGGTGGTTTCCGAGGGCGGAATACCGTTGGGGAGTAACTCCTTCTTTGTGAGCATCGATATTGGCGAATATCGGTGGAGTGAATTGTAACGGTTTGTAGTCCACCGAAAGGATTATACTAGTGAATAGTATCGTGTCGTGGATTCGCAACTGGACGTACGGATGGTATAAACCCCCCATCCTGAACCAGTATATATCGTGGTGTTCTTTACTAGCTTTATATACTTGTGATTGTGTTTGTGGTTGTTCCTACTTAGACCACTTGGTTGTCTTCGTGGCTTAAAGTTTTTTAAACGTTCTAAAAGCCGAAGAAACCGTATTCACCCCCCTCTACGGTTCTACACACACCATCAAACAAGAGCTTCACAACCAATTCAGCATCAAGGATCTTGGTTCATTATACTATTACTTAGGAATTGAGGTGCTACAAAATGCTAAAGGACTTGTCATGTCACAAAGAAAGTATGCACTTGACTTGTTACAATGTGCAGGCATCTTAAATGAAAACCATCCTCAATTCCATTGGATCCTCTCAAACATCTTAACCTCACTAATGGAACTCCCCTTGATGAATCATCTCAATCTCATTATAGAACATTAGTGGGCAAGCACATTTATCACACAATTACAAGACCTGACTTATCTTTTGCTGCTCAAAGCTTAAGTCAGTTTTCTAATCAACCAACAACTACTCACATGCTCTTCACAAAGTCTTGAGATACATCAAATTATGTCCTGGTCAAGGTTTGCATTTTCCAATATCAAACAACTTACAGTTATCTGCCTATTGTGATAGTGATTGGGCAGCTTGCCCTATCACAAGAAGATTTGTCTCAGGATATGCTATCTTTCTTGGCCTTTCTCTTATCTCATGGACTTCTAAGAAGCAACTTGTGGTTTCAAGATCCTCCACTGAAGCAGAATACAGATCATTGGCTGATTGCACATGTGAGATTACTTGGCTACAATGCTTATTCAAAGACTTACAGGTCAATCTTCCTACTCCTGTTGCTATTTACTGTGATAATGAATCCACAATTGCTCTGGCATCAAATCCTATACACCATGCAAGAACAAAGCACATAGAGATTGATTGCCACTTTGTAAGGGATAAGATCAAAAGCAACCAAGTTTGTCCCAAGTTCATCCCTACAAAGTTACAAGCTGCTGACATATTAACCAAAGGTCTTCCAAAAGTTAAGTTTATATTACAACTATTACAATATGGAACAAAAAGGACAATATACAGGATGGGTAGAAAGAGTTGTGATACCTGTCTCAATCCAGGGAAACTACAGGATCTAAAAGAATATCCCAATCCTAAGGATCCATAGGATTAATTGTGGATCCAACACAAAAAAAGAAAGATTTGACTCGTTTAGTCTTCGAGTTTTTATTTGATATTTTCTATATAAGTATCTATCTAAAATATATGCATGTTGAATTCGGCTCAATCTTTTTAGAAAAAGATTGAGCCGAGTTTTATTGAAATTCAATTAAGAGAACGAACGTTATCTCTTTTAAGAGAACGAACATTATCTCTTTTTATCCTTATCTTTATCCCCATCCAAAGTATCCATTGCCTGGAATTCAAATTTGATCTCCTTCCATACTTCACAAGCAGCAGCTAGTTCAGGACTCCATTTGGTAGCTTCGCGGATAATTTCATTACCCTCGGTAGCAAGATCGCGTCCTTCATTACGAGCTTGTACACATGCTTCTAGAGCTACTCGGTTAGCTACGGCACCAGGTGCATTTCCCCAAGGGTGGCCTAAAGTTCCGCCACCGAACTGTAGTACGGAATCATCTCCAAAGATCTCGGTCAGAGCAGGCATATGCCAAACGTGAATACCGCCCGAAGCTACCGGCAGAACACCCGGTAGAGACACCCAATCTTGGGTGAAATAAATACCGCGACTTCTATCTTTTTCAATAAAATCATCACGTAATAAATCAACAAAGCCCAAAGTGATCTCTCTTTCCCCTTCAAGTTTACCTACTACGGTACCGGCATGGATATGATCTCCACCAGACATACGTAACGCTTTAGCTAGTACACGGAAGTGCATACCATGATTCTTCTGTCTATCAATAACTGCATGCATTGCGCGGTGGATGTGAAGAAGTAAGCCATTATCTCGGCAATAATGAGCCAAGGTAGTATTTGCAGTGAATCCACCTGTTAGGTAGTCATGCATTACGATAGGAACTCNCAAGAGCCGTTAATACGTTGTAATTAATTACCGAAACACATAAAATTGAATCGCTATGATTATTACATGCTTGGTGTTCTTATGTTTTTTTTTTTAATTTTTCATAAACCCTAGATTTTTTTTATTGTCGATTTATATTTTTTTTACATATAAATGTCGAATTTTTTTTATTTGAAAAGAAAATTAGGGTTTATGAATTATTGTTATAAAATTTGTAGAAACCCTAGGTTGCATGTAATATTTATGTGTAAATATAAATGGATATTGGTGATATGTCGTTTTGGTTGCGTTCCTTATTGACATGATTATATGTTATAATATGTGCAATGTGGGCATCCATGACAAACCATGCATGTGTTGTCTTGGATTATGGTGATTTAGTTTTGTAGATTTCATGCTTATAATGCGATTTAATTATAATTGATATGCTTTAGTAAATATTCTGACTATAAAGATTACTAAAATTTAATTAATTATAAAATTAGGGAAGACCCTATTAAAAATCGTGTAAATCAATTGTGTGTTTTAAATTGATTTAATTTGCATGTCCATTATCATTTTTAGTTTATTTTATTTAAATTACTTTTGTTTTTATATGTTTGGTGACATGATAGTAAGCAAAGGGGAATTTCATAAATAAAATATTAAACCGGACTTAATAATGGTGAAATCAAGTTTTGAGCTTTAAATCATGAATTTTAGTTGATTGATGCAACTGTAAATAGTGTGTGAAAGGCGGACCGAAGGTTGCCATACAACGTACTTGTAGAGAGGGGTTTTTAAAGCTCATGCACCTACCGGTTCTCTACAACTGCCTGTGTGCCGACTCTAGACTTACCTATATCACTATTTACGAAGCATCTTAAGGCAATGTTGTAATTTGCTCAACGCCTAAATTAAAATGTCATTGATTTTGCTTGTAAAGAAACTAATGAGTAGAGTTTTTACATGAAACATATGCTACAAGATGAATGCATGACATTTTTGTACATATATTTTGATTACACACATCAAATTTACTACCCTTAAAATTTAAGTTATATGCCATCCAATGAAACGGAAACACCTAAAATTGGGTCTACGTCAGGGCGTAACCTGGCTAGATTGCAATGGAAGGGCAAATTACATGATTTCATCACTAGCAGATCAACTGGTGTGGTGAAATTATGTAAGTTTGCTGTTTCTTAAGTTGGTTAACTTAATTGAGTTGATAGCGGGTACTGATCACTCAAGGCATAAGAAGATGGGGATAAAACATGCTTACATTGCAACTGCGGTTGGCAAATATGTAAATCCCATCGATTCTAGGAATTGCAATTGAATATTGGCAATTGAGGTTCGACTCGTACCTTATTGAATACCGTCATCACTAGCAGATCAACTGATGTGATGAACCTATGTCAATTTGGATCCTAGTTTTTCAGTGAAAATTAAATGGTTATATGATTATGAACCATGGGTATTTAATTTTCTTGAAAATTTAATTATCGAAAATACTAAAATTGAATTTTGTAATTCTTTTTAATGTATTAATGCAAAATTAAAGCCGTAAACGTGGTTTGGTCTTAAATTGGTAAATTGATCTAATTCTGCTTTCAAACAAAATGTTTGATTGAGAAAAATTTACTGAAAAGACACAAAGTCTGTTTTCCATGAGAGAAGAATAAGACTCAATCCTATCCCTTTTCATGATTGAGAAAGGTATGATAGGAACATTAGAATTGTCTACATTCTAATATATAACTCATAGCAATCTTTAATACTTAAGAGTATTGCACATCCTATTTTCCATAAGAAATTTCATTACCCTAATTTGGTGAATGAATTCTTCTATAACAAACATGGCATTTGGTTAAATGGAAAATATGAGTTATTAATATATAACTCATAGCAATCTTTCATACTTAAGAGTATTGCACATCCTATTTTCCATAAGAAATTTCATTACCCTAATTTGGTGAATGAATTCTTCTATAACAAACATGGCATTTGGTTAAATGGAAAATATGAGTTATTAATATATAACTCATAGCAATCTTTCATACTTAAGAGTATTGCACATCCTATTTTCCATAAGAAATTTCATTACCCTAATTTGGTGAATGAATTCTTCTATAACAAACATGACATTTGGTTAAATGGAAAATATGAGTTATTAGAAGATAGACAGATTACCGCAAAATTGGTAAAAGGCAAAGCTAGTACTTTATCTAGTTGTTGTGCTTTAAAGGTGCTACATACCATTATGGGGATGTTAGGCCTATTAAGGAAGAATCTGCATGCCCAAATTCTTCAAGTTAATATCATGATGGATAATCCATCATATACATAGTAGAATACACATTTTAGAACCTGAGTAATTATTACGTATGGGTTTTTCTAAATGTGTAGGAAAGTAAAAACAAACAAATTGGTTTCACTGGTTATGAAACACGTACAATGTTGTCAAATCCAGTGGGAGCGTTGTGTTGTGTTACTGAATATGGAGTTATTGTTATGTTCTCTAATTCAGTGGGAGGTACAAGATTTAATTTCTGTGTAGTAGCCCAGATTATCTTCAAGATAATTACTTTCCAATTGTAGACACTCATGTTCTTAGGATAGCCATATGCGTTTCCTGATAAGACAGAGTAGTCCTACATCTACTTAATGACACAGATCATATTGAATCACATAAACAAACGTATCTTGTGTTGTTTATATACTACATGATATTGTTCAATGCACAAGTGGGAGAGTTGTTTATTGTGTGCAAAGGAAAAATACATAGAAATATGATTAAAGGATTCTCTTAATTGCAAGGTAAGAGATCTATGTTCTAATAGGACTTATACATTTAATGTGTAAAGGTATCTTATGTAGAACATGTGTCAAGATTATTATAAAGACTACTTTTATGTCTTATGATATTCAGATTAAAAGAAACACTTGAAATTACAATTTACGCCAGGCTGTAACCTGGCTAGATTGCAATGGAAAGGTAAACTACATGTTTTCATTACTAGTAGATCAACTGATGTAGTGGAATTATGTAAGTTTGCAGTTTCTTAAATTGGATAATTCATAAAATGACATAAGTAAATGGAGTAGTAAATTAACTTGAAATTACTATTGAAACCAAGTGGTGGTGTTCACAAATACTTTAGTTATATATGTTTATATCTTCTTATAAACATGAAGTCTGTTAACTATTACAAGACTTATAATAAAGTAAGACGTTAAACTTGTTATGTTTTAAACAAGAAACCATTGAATTGATCAATGATTTATAACGTATAGTGGGAATATAACAGTTTATGTCTTCTTAAGACATGAACATAAAGTAACTTGTTCAAAAGTACTTATGTTATATAGCATGTAATTGGCTTGGAAATTCTATTATACCATTAAGTTGATTTAGTTGGTAAATAGGTAAGCCAAAAGGAGTATAAAGTTATCTTACATATTGTAAGTTTGTCACACAATATTAAGTTCTAATGAAACATCACATGTTGGTGGTGTGTTTAGTTAGGAAAAATCAAACTCTTGTTATATTGTTTGATTAAAAGATAAATATGGCTTCTTTTCTTCCAAAAGTTATCAAGGTTAGAAAATTGAGTATGGATTGTATATACTCAATGAGACTCCAACCTAGAAGATTAAATAAGACATTATGGAATGTGATGAATCACATTGAAGTCTTAATATGATGTCCTGATTTTGTTAATAAGTAGTTTTAACAAACAAGATTCAGGAACTGTAAAATGTTTTGTAATATCCCACAAGAGAACGATTAAGTGTTGCTCAACTTGCTAAAGTATTTATAGATAAATTACTAAAGGCAAGTGGGAGTTTTATCTTGAAAAGATAAAATTACAAGATACATAATCTTTTAGAACTACACTAGTGAAAATCATGATGAGGCTTGAAATGTAAAGGTTAAACCTCAACATGATGAAATTCTCATTCATAGATCCGTAGGGATGTCTCAGATATTTGATTGATATGCTGAGTAATATGAATTACAGGATCAAAGTAAGCTTGTTAATCATAATGACGCATCATGGTAAATTGCTCATACTATGAATGTTAAGATGTTGTCCATAAAGATAAGTCAACTTTGAAAACTTGGTTTATCTTAATGAAGATGAGTTTCTCCAAGAGAAGCAAAACCCTAGAGGTTTAAATCTTCATGTAATGAATGATATGGGCGAAATTGTATACATATTTTAATGTATGTCTTATGACCAGATTATTAGTCATACTTAAGTAATTAACTATGATTGAATACTCTTTCCTAAGCGCATTAAAGATACAAAGATGGTAATTGTCATATTCATTTTTATGAATATGGAATTTGACAATGGATTATAAAGCTCTTTCTTGTATAATTACTTAAGCGAGGACGATAAGTAGTTAAGAGTTTATGAATTCATGTAATCTTTGGAAGTATACAAAATGCAAGGATCCAATTATGGATAGATGCATGCATCAAGGAGAGAAATCTTATGTTTAAATATTAAATCCATGTTTTGATTTATGATTTAAAATAAGATAACTCCTAAGTAATAAAGCTAGTGGGAGTATTATGTTTACTTACTTAAATCATATATGTTGTATAACATAAAGAAAGTAACATTCTATATAAGTTAAGTGTTAAGTCATAACTTGGAATGAAACTTTACTTGAAATATTTAATAAGTAAAGCATACAACCTTTAATATATGTTTATTAATATAAACATGTGCGGAAAATGAATCTAATAGAACATGATATATCATTTAGAAAGTTTAAATGGATATCTAGTATATGAATGAAATTTAAGTTGGACACAAGGATTTTTCATGTAGATCATGTTGTTGTTATATCATGCTTTGATTAAAGATGATTTGACAACATTGATATCTAATTGAAAGATATTAGATAAGTTGTGTAATAAATATTCTAAAGTAATATATTTGGATATAGAATCACATCCTCAGCCTGGAACAATTTCTAGATTTTATAGATGAACAATTTGTCAATTGTCATAGCCTACAAACTTGAAAGTTTGGAAGGCATAAAACATTACACATTAAAGTTTACGGAAAAAGAGCATATTGTTGTTTGCATACAATGATGCTAATTAAATTGAGATGACACTCAATACTAGTCATGGAAGGATATTATCCTTGGTAATAGCCATGTATACTAGTTATGCTTAACTAAAAACATAGTTGCATTATACATTAAAGAATAAGAATACTTTAAACTTTATAAGGTTTGAAAGTTTAATTATCATAAATTGGATGTTGAGGATGTCACACATTTTATGATGTATTATGTGGTTATATCAAATTATTTGAATGCACATATACAAGAACTTCACTAATTGAATTCTTGAAATAAGTATTCTCAAAATTCCAATAGATCAAAGTTAGTTGAATAATGCCTTGTCAACAAGTATGTCATTACTTAAGGCATAATTGTCAACAAGTATGATTGGTATTACTTGAGACAAAATTCATTAACGAGAATTTTCATGCATTGATCTATTTAGTATTTGGATAAAGGGATGTTAAGCAATTATTATTTAACAATGAATTAAAGTACTGAGTACGTTTGTTTTCATTAATAATAGATTGTATCCCATATTTGCATGTTTAATCCATGAATAACTTATGCTATGTTATTCTAAATAGTCTGTTGTCAATTAATGATATGGGAGTATTATTGAACTAAGACAAATCTGAGTTTTGGTATAATATACTTAAAGTATATTGATGCGTAGACATGCCAAATTCACATGATATTCAATAAATGATAAATTGAATATAGGACAAAATCCCAATTACATGATTATACTTATGGATGTTGTCATTATATAGTAAATCATGAATATTTATCCTCAGACTTGAGATACCAGGTAACTACTGTGGATGTAGTTCATTTTCTGTGAGATAGTCTAACGCTATCCGCAACTAGTAGTTATAAGGATTATTTCAGAGGTGATGCGAAGTTCATAGGTTATGCTTGTAGTCAACACAGGATTTGTTTCCTTCAAATTTGTTTTGAAGTTTAATACTGTTGGGCCCCTCGTAGGGTTGACAAGATGTTTGCATGGCCATGCCCAAGGTCTATCTGAAATACGTTCAGATGAATTGGTAATCTTGCTCAATCATAAATAACGAGAAACAGAATAGTTAATTATGGAATGACTTAGATCCATATCCATATTAACGTAGTATTAGAAACAAAAGGATAAATATGATGATGAATCATCAAATGTGGTTTTTTCCAGGAAACCATACTCGTGATCGTTCTGGGGACATTGGCGTGTAATGCTAGACTAACCATTGTCATTATTACATTAATGTATATCCGAGTGGGAGCTGTTAGTTTTAGCGGATAAAAATTAATGAATATGTCCGGACTCGAACTCGAGACTTCGGGATTGCACACTTTACGTATGAGTTTCAATTAATTAATAATTATTGTTTTAGTGACGAATAATTATTGTATTCACGAAATAAGCACTTAACGGTATCTTACGACCGTTAGATGAAAGTTAAAGTGAAAAAGAAGCCAAGAAGGATCTAGAAACCCTTCCTTGGGCTTATGTTCGGCCGATCCCACATCGCCATGGGATAGGGAATGCTTCAAGGTTATGATAGTATAAATACATGGCCTCATGTATTCATTCAATCATCCCTTGGTTCCATAGCAACCAAATCACTTCTTTCTTCTCATTCTTTTGTGTCTAATCGATCCTTTGATTGATAGGACCAATTGTTTAAAGTTTGTTTCGTGAATTAAGAACCTAGCTTTTCTTATTGAAACGCTAATAGTACGTGTGTACAAGAACGGAGTGTTGGCATACTTTTGCTAACGGTGATCTTGCCCTATTCGATTTTCCCTAAATCGATCCACACATAAACCCTAATTAGGGTTTATAAGTTCTTGTTCCATTGATTTCTTGTTCTTGCTAGAAATCACAAAGGTACGCATCCTTTTATATTCGGTTAATTTAATTACTTGTATTTGATCTATTTCCGCTGCGTATTCTTTGATGTTTATGTGTTTAAGTTTTTATATTATTCACATATTCCAACAACTATTAGTGAGAAAGAGCGCTTTTAACCATGAAAAACCGAATAATGTATACTTTAAGATGTAATAGCCGGTACCGCACGTTGCGGCGGCGGATACCCGTGTAACCAAATAACCCACAATATCATACAATTGAAGCAGCACAATCATCTTTATACATTATAGTAGCACATGTGCAATGCATCGAAAATAAAAAGGGTACACGGTAATAGTCATGACACCTCGTAGTTGGCGATAATGNGGTCTTGCCCTATTCGATTTTCCCTAAATCGATCCACACATAAACCCTAATTAGGGTTTATTAGTTCTTGTTCCATTGATTTCTTGTTCTTGCTAGAAATCACAAAGGTACGCATCCTTTTATATTCGGTTAATTTAATTACTTGTATTTGATCTATTTCCGCTGCGTACTCTTTGATGTTTATGTGTTTAAGTTTTTATATTATTCACATATTCCAACAATTATGACGTAGTTAGTTGTAATGAAAGATGTAATAGCATAGCAGTAGTTGTAGTTCATAGTTTAGCATGTTTGACTTTTGTAGTTTGACTTTCAAGTCTATAAGTAGAACATGTAATCTTCATTTTCCAGTTAATGAGAAATAACAATTTTACCCGCCAATATGGCTTTCTCATTCTCTCTTGTTTTACAATACTACCCTAACAAGTTTGGGCTAAAATTTTTGTTTTGGTCTTGTAATAGTATTTTTTCTAATAACAAAGACCTGTGGCAAGACACGTGAGCACTACTTTCTCACCTCCAAAGATGGTGAAAATTTTGCATTACGAATCTAAGAGGCCACCAACTATTGTGCCTCAACCAAACTTCTTCTAAGAACTGAATCATGTTCCACAGATACTTCAAGTATCAAATAATAGTAGTTTTTGGCCTTAGTAATAGTATAAAACGCGTTTGTTAAGCAAGACACATTAATTAGCATGTAAATAAGTAGTTTTACAACTTGGAAGACATAAAAACTTTGCATTACGAAACTAAGTGGCCACTCGTCAACCAATTGAATCACATATCATTTTACGAGTAGGCAGGGGGGGGGGGTTGTTTTAACATAAGTCGTATTAACTGGTTTGTCACAGTACTTGTTTGATTGTCCTCTAATTAAAACATTATAAATTACAAAAATAGCAAAAAATTTCGTTTTTCAAAAACAAATATAAAAATTATATAATATTTTTATTTTTATTTTATTTATTTATTATTATTATTTTTTTTTTAATTTTGAGCTCAAATATAAATTTTATTAGCCAAACAAGATATAAGTTGTTAAAAATCTTATCCTCTAACTTATTACCCTCATTCTTTATTTTAATTTTTCTTTATCATTAATTTACGCCATTTTTTTTGAAGAAAACTTACCCTCATTCTTTATTTGATCAAAGGAATAAGATTAACAATTTGACCAGGTTTGATACAAATCCATTAAAACATGTTTTCACTTCCTTTGTCTAAAAACAAATATCTCATAATCAATTAAACGAAACAAATAGAGTTTTGATTTGCACACTTTCATTTTTGATTGGTACACTCTAATTATTGCATTAGCTAGTTATATCATATTTCTATTATGCTTTATATAACTACTAGCTTCAAGACCCGCCCGATGGGCGGGCTAGCTCTATCAAATCATTTTAATCAATTTTATAAGAGTAACTATACAGTTGATTACCTCAAAAGACCATAAGAAGACTCATGCATAGTAATCGAAGCCGGCCCGACGCCTTGTGATTTTTCAAGGAATAAATTAAGTAACGGTTAATTAATTACGAACATCGTGGAATATATAAAGAGTGATAAAAGAACACAAATTAATGAAAGTTAATCATATAAAAGGAAATAAAAGTTAATAAATTATATGTCATTACAAAATATTTGTAACATTTATATAAACGATGTGATTGTATAACATAATTTTCATTTGTGAGTTTTATAGGAATAAATTCAGTAACGGTTAATTAATTACGAACAACGTAAAATATTTTTACAATGAATAAAGAACAAAAAAATGAGTGGTAATCCGATAGTTGCATGTCTCGCAGGATGGGAGGGCTAGCCTTATAAATATCATCAAAATAATTAAGTTAAGAAAACTAAGTTATAAACATACCAAATTATTTATTGAATGCATTAAGAACGGTAAAAAATAAACGTTTAACAAATATGAGAGGAAAAAAAAATTATAAAGTGGTACACAAGAATAAAGTAAACAACCAAATAAACTAAAATACAAAATAGAACTTATAATTATTGATATAAAGATTAAAAAAAATAACACATAAGATAATATTATTTATAATAACCTTAACACTAACAATCATGAACACACTTCAGTTTACACAATGACCGATTTACAAAATTGTAGTAGAATAGAGAAACATACACTTAAACAAAACTTTAAATTAATACTAAAAGTTTACAAATACAATGTTTTATTACTAAACATGTATCCCAAACAAATACAAAATTTTTTATCCACACAATACAACTTTCACTACTTATGAGAAACCCATTGCTTTTGAATGTACTGATACTTATTCATTATATCATCTTCCAATAAAATAACCCCTAAGATAGGAAAAACTATAATAGTAAAAACGCGTTTGTTAAGCAAGACACATTAATTAGCATGTAAATAAGTAGTTTTACAACTTGGAAGACATAAAAACTTTGCATTACGAAACTAAGTGGCCACTCGTCAACCAATTGAATCACATATCATTTTACGAGTAGGCAGGGGGGGGGGTGTTTTAACATAAGTCGTATTAACTGGTTTGTCACAGTACTTGTTTGATTGTCCTCTAATTAAAACATTATAAATTACAAAAATAGCAAAAAATTTCGTTTTTCAAAAACAAATATAAAAATTATATAATATTTTTATTTTTATTTTATTTATTTATTATTATTATTTTTTTTTTTAATTTTGAGCTCAAATATAAATTTTATTAGCCAAACAAGATATAAGTTGTTAAAAATCTTATCCTCTAACTTATTACCCTCATTCTTTATTTTAATTTTTCTTTATCATTAATTTACGCCATTTTTTTTGAAGAAAACTTACCCTCATTCTTTATTTGATCAAAGGAATAAGATTAACAATTTGACCAGGTTTGATACAAATCCATTAAAACATGTTTTCACTTCCTTTGTCTAAAAACAAATATCTCATAATCAATTAAACGAAACAAATAGAGTTTTGATTTGCACACTTTCATTTTTGATTAGTACACTCTAATTATTGCATTAGCTAGTTGTATCATATTTCTATTATGCTTTATATAACTATACAGTAATATGTGTAAATATAAAAGGATATTTTACAAATCACTCTCAAATAAATTACACAAGTTTTGTCTAATTAATTATCTTTTCAACTGTAAGCTCAAAACTAAAAACAAAAAATGTTACTGTAAAAAGGTTGAAAATAACATGTGAATTAACTGCCTCATGCCGTGAAAACTTTCTAATTATAAAACCCTTCTTTCCGTTCTAAAATTATTTTCCTTATTTTCATTTTGAAATGTCTCAAAATAACCGTCTTCTTCTTTCTTCTTTGTGTAAACCAATCAAAAAAAGATTATAGTAAGTGAGTATAATATTTGATTGATTAATTTTGTATAAATTATTTCGGTTTTACTTGATTTGGGTCATAACACAACTATTCGGTTCGAAGTAACTAAACCCACCCGAACCGACCTTATTCGGTTCTGTTTCGATAGGTTTTACTCTGTTCGATTCTCAATTCACGTTTTACCCTTGATTGGTTTTCGAGTCAAATCGAGTTTGGCCGGTTCAGTTCAGGTTTGATCCGTTGCTCAGACTTGCTACAAAAAATTTCCGGGCAGAGATAGTTCTTTTTTCTTTTTCCCTTTC
This sequence comes from Artemisia annua, assembly GCA_014162995.1. NCBI lineage: Eukaryota > Viridiplantae > Streptophyta > Magnoliopsida > Asterales > Asteraceae > Artemisia > Artemisia annua. Next base: position 64,742 of record LBNU01036161.1, on the reverse strand, counting down.
CTACCTACCCTTTTTCTAAAAACAGGAAAACATAGTGAAAGTGATCACATTAATTAACTTACGCATCGTGAAGACTGGTAGTAATATTATATTCCAAGTTCCCACAATGGCAGATGATGGTAATTCAACGTTTGAGATGCCTAAAGTCAAGCTTGGAAATCAGGGACTTGAGGTGATTTATATCTTTGATTAATGGTTATGTCTAATATCTAGTCTTGAGTATTTTTGAGGAGTAGATCATTCATCATGTGTTTGCAATTAGATTAGTGTTTGGAAAACCATTTACTGATATCTGCATTTTCTTACAAGTTTTAAAAAGCAAACACTCCAGAATTCCATTAAACTGCTGAGCTTTTAGTTTTAAAATAGTTTAGGATGCGTTTAGTTGGGGGAAAACAACCTTGTTTTTAACAAAATGGTTTGAGGGAAACAAGGAAAACAAAGATCGCGTTCAAATCAGCATTTTCCAACAAAATGTTTTGCGTGTTTGCAATTAGATTAGTGTTTGGAAAACCATTTACTGATATCTGCATTTTCTTACAAGTTTAAAAAGCAAACACTCCAGAATTCCATTAAACTGCTGAGCTTTTAGTTTTAAAATAGTTTAGGATGCGTTTAGTTGGGGGAAAACAACCTTGTTTTTAACAAAATGGTTTGAGGGAAACAAGGAAAACAAAGATCGCGTTCAAATCAGCATTTTCCAACAAAACAATGGTTTTGCAAAACAACAAAATACCCTATTCCTAACTTAACAAGCGAAAAACTACAAAAACAAATTTTTAGTTGTTTCTTTTTAAACCAACAACCCTCCCCCCCTTTCTTCCAAACTAGAAAAGTACAAAACATCAAACTAATGCCGTTTTTTTCTTTTTTCTTTTTTTTTTTTTTTTTTTTTTTTTTTTTTTTTTTTGGTGCAAAGGTGAAATTATATTACTTCTCAAAATTTGTACAATGCTTTTTGAATAAGACATTATGTTTTGGACAAGTCCCAAAATCAGAGATACAAACAATTCACATAAGTACCCGATATCAGACAACAACTGTTTATATCAGATACAACTAAAACAAGAAATCTATCATGCAACACACATCTATATTTTCTATTGTTTTGTGGAGATAAATTTCCCTTCCAAAGTTTTACAAAACTAGAAATATAAAACAAGAGAATTTTTTCTCCAACTAAACGCACCCTTAGTATTTCAGTAGCAGATAATTGGATTAGAATAAGCAATCCAAAACACCCTTAAAATCCTTATGCACTATCAAAACGCAATAATCAGTAGCCAGTATTTAAATCCATATAGGATAGATATAGCATAGAGCTTACTAGCAGGTAAATTTACATGGTTTGCTCAACATGAATACGAAAAATGTCTACAAAAGAGGCACTTACACAAATTGGGAAAAACACTTGTGTATCTCCCATAATTTTGGAATAGGCCCATTGTTGAGTGCATCTCATTTGCTGGGTCGAAATGGGTCGGTCAATAACTCTTTGGATTAACATTATCCATCCACATGATGTAGTTAGTTTCATCAGTTTCTCATCTGAACCTCTGTGGTGAAAGTTTCCAGGAAAATGTGTTTAGCGGTAACATTGATAGTTTAGCAGCTAGAGTTGATCTCTTGCTTTTCAAGGTTTGTTGTATTGATTGTTCTTTCTTTTGTTTCAGTTACGAGTATTTTGATTGGGTTTTAAGTTCGTAGTCATGGATGTGGTTTATTTAAAGGGGTTGATCAGTTTGCAGTTAGTAGTCGTGGTATTTTTGGTTTCATTATATTATCTTCATGAGCAGAAGGGAATTTGATATAAGTCGTATAAAAGCTCATTACAATTTCCTTCGATTTGTAATTTTTCTTGCTTTGATAAGTAATTACTGATATTGTTGCCTTCTGAAACATTGTTTTCGTCTCCATTCATATTTTTATTCGTCTTTTGACTTCCATTTCTGTTGCTAGGTCTCACGATTAGGTTATGGCTGCATGGGGCTTACGGGCGCCTATAATAATCCTCTCTCTACTGAAGAAGGCATCAAAGTGCTCAAGGAAGTTTATGACAGAGGAATTACCTTTTTTGATACTGCTGATATATATGGGACAGACCATGCTAACGAGATACTTGTTGGGAAGGTATAAAAGTAATCCTGGGGAAATTTGACCTATATGTATTGAAATTGCTGGTCAGTTATGTTAGACTACTTTAACTATGAACTAAGAATTATTTAAAATGTATTTATAAAAATATCATCAGGCATTCTTAATCAAGTTTAACTACTTAACTGCACCTTTTATCTGGAATATGTAGTAAAACAGATCGATTCCTTTTTCTTTCGAATGGCAAAACACCTCGATTTCTAACACGTCCTAAGATATGGAAGTACTTGAAATTCCAAACTCTTGACCATAGGTTAATTGTTGGCATTACTTTTCGTTTTATATCTCTTCCCCATTCAACTAACTTTTCTCTAATTTACTCAACTGAAGGTGTAGGGCATGTGTGTGTTTTCTTAATATTAAGTTCTGTCTGGATTTGTTTTGTGTGCCAAACGAACTGTGTGAATGGCAACAAATTCAGTTATAGCTCTCTGTCAGGAATAAGTGTGGAAATGAAAATGACTATATGATATATATTTCGTATGATGATTTTAATGACGAACAATTATCATTTATAAAGCTACTTGTTACTCAATAAAGGTTGCTCAATTGATTATTTGCTTTGTTAGAACGTTGTTGTTCCCTTTTTAATAGATATCGAATGGTTAAGAAATTTTTTCCCCTGGTTCTTTGAACTTATAGAAGTTGAATGTGTTTTCAGGTATTAAAGGAATTACCTCGAGAAAAGATCCAATTAGCCACAAAATTCGGCTTTTTCAAGTTTGAACCGACCGGGATTACAGTCAAAGGTACTCCTGAATATGCCCGATCATGTTGTGAGGGTAGCCTAAAGCGGCTAGGTGTGGACTACATTGATCTCTTTTACATACATCGAATTGATACAACTGTTCCTATCGAGGACACTGTAAGTTCACTTTTCTGTTTTGTTTCTATTAGAGGTGGCAAGATGGGCGGAATAGGCACATTGAGTAGCGGGTGAAAATGGGTTCAGTCATTTGTAGCATGGGCCGCACCAGTTGGGTTGGGTTGACCAACATAATGTTTTTGAAGATTTCTTTATAATCAGTTGATGCGGTTAAAATGATAACTTAATAATATGACTACAAAAATTATCTAAGCCTTGGATGAAATAATTTTAGGGGTTTTATGCGTTAGTAGTAGACATGACTACATGAGTTTTAACCCACGTGACACGTCTCCCTTTAACTAAGTTCATGGATTTGACCCATTTGACGCGTTTGAGACAAACACAATTTAAATCGACCCTTCATAAGTAAATGAGTCGAAATTTCCACCTCTAGTTTCTATAAATATGCTTAAATAGTTAGGATTGGTAATAACTTTACCTCTCTCCATCGAAATAGTTAAGAACATTTTAAATGGGACGTTCAAGTAATTCATCAAACAATTCAGTTATACCAAATACTTTCAAATAGAACATTAGATTTTTTGTTTTTCGAACAACAGATGGAAGAGCTTAAAAAGATGGTGGAAGAAGGTAAAATAAAGTACATTGGGCTATCTGAAGCTAATGCAGACACAATTAGAAGAGCACACGCAGTTCATCCGATCACTGCTTTACAAATGGAATATTCCCTCTGGACTAGAGAGATCGAGGAAGAACTGATTCCACTTTGCAGGTGTATTTCTGTTCCCTGTTAAAACAGTGTATTATTCAGTTTAATCATCTGATTATTGGAACTTGAAGTAACATGAATCAGTTTTAAGACTTATTCTTTCCATTTCAAAACCATCTTTACCCTTCTCACAAATTCAGTCATTTTATTAATTGATCCCTTAAATCATCAGGAATTTATGATTTTCACAAACACCTATAGACATCTGATTATTACACTTTAAACATCAGCAGAACAAGCAAGCACCAGTATTACTGTATCTCCTATCTGAGGTTTTCTACATTGTCTTAAGTCTGTTCAAAATTTTGTGCCTGTTACAGGGAACTTGGAATAGGCATTGTTCCATACAGTCCTGTGGGCCGTGGATTTTTTGGGGGCAAAGCTGTTAAAGAAAGCCTTCCTGAAAATAGCATGCTGGTAATTAATCAATACTCTTTTCTGTATTGCCTCATGAACTAGCATTATGTTTCTTTGAGTACTTTATGAATCTAAGACTTGATAACAGGGAAAGCATCCTAGGTTTACTGGAGAAAATTTCAACAAGAACAAGGTTATCTATGATCGTGTAGAAGCAATAGCAAATAAGCACGGATGTACCCCGATTCAACTCGCACTTGCATGGGTTCTCCATCAAGGAAATGATGTAGTACCTATTCCTGGTAAGTTTGAATTCCAAGAAGGGGTCAAACTATGATCAAATCTAATTATACCATAATAGGCAGAGATGGTTCAGTGCATTTACTTATGAATGGGTCGATTTGGGTTGTCTTTTATCTCAAATGGGTCAAACCAAAAAGTTTAGCTAACAAGGAAATATGGCGATCGTGTTGAGAGTCACTCAAAAGTCTAGTCTAGAGTATTATTGTTATAATCTTGTTTTTATGGTAATGATTAACACATTACTTATGGGTAACCCCAACCCGCCCAGTCTCCGCCTGGTTCAACCAGGACCCCTTTTCACCTGTTAGCCAACCCCCAACCTGCCCATAATGCCACTGAGAATGTGATACTTCATCTATATTTTGCTTTGGCTCACATTTATACGATGATAATCGTTTGCTGTTTTCGGTTTTGACATAGGTACGACTCAGATTAAGAATCTTGATGAGAATATTGGTGCTGTTAATGTGAAACTTACAAAAGAAGATGTGGAAGAGATTACTAATGCAGTGCCTATTGATGATGTTGCTGGTTGTAAAACTAGTGAAGCACTGCAACGTATATCGGCGAAATTTGCAACTACACCGCCTAAGAATAGCAGTTAATCCTGGTCTTGCATTTGATACCATCAGTTTAGATGCTGTTGTCAGCTATATATCTGTGAGGATTACGGTTCTCCATAGTTGATTTATCAAATATGGATTCTAGTACTCTACATTGTGGAGTATGCATATTTGTATCAAGATATAAATTTGCACAAGAATATGCTCTACAATTTATAAATTTAAGCTACTTCACTTTATACTCTGTCCAATTCTCCATAACTCGATTGGAAATTCATGGAGTAACATGTACTTGAGTGCTTAGTGCTTACGGATTATGCGTTCCAACTATGCTAATTTATGGTTTCGATAAGAAATTACTCAACATGTAAGAAATATTTGAGTACTTGAGTGCCTACTGCTTAGGGATTTATTTGTTCAGATGTTGGTTTCTTTCGGAAGATGTATTTTGCTTGAAACTAAGAGAAGTATATAATTATAGTTAAGGTGATGTGCAATTAGCAATTCACTTTTGTTATAAGTTTCACTATCGTCATACTTTCATCATTACTTTTACAAGTGATTAAAAGACTTATTTTCCCCCACTACTATGAAAGAATGTGTTCCCAGTTGCATATGTTGAGATGTAGTGTTAAGTGAGATAACTAACACGAATTGTGTCTCACGACTCGAAACCTGTTTTACATGACTAGGCGTTTAAACACGCATACCGATAAAAATTTAAAGCGGCGAATATTATAGTTATAAAATTGTGGTTAAGTGTTTCATGTATGAAATGGATGAATATTGTTTATTGGGTTAAATTTTCAATTTATAAGTAGTTACGAAAGAAAGTATATGAATGTAAAGTATAACATTAGAATGAAAATGTGGTAGGATTTAGATTAGTAATATCAGTTTTCACTTTAAGAGTTTTTAAGTAAATGTGTTTTTGTTTACATATAATAAAGATGAACATCGTAAATAATACAATTGGGATTACCAAACCATCTTATTTTACACACCTTACACATTACATCAACATATTAAGTTCATAAGAATATAATTACCTCAACATTTTATTTTACACAACTCATTAGGCCACATAAACTTTTGCAACCGCGTATTACCCATTACACCTTTCATAATACTATAACAAAATTACAGTTTTAAGTTATTAAAAACATGATGAATGATTAAGATAGTGTAGCGTAGTCGTAGGGGCTTGGCACATACCAAAGTTAAGCCCCACACACGTCCTTATGTGTGCAATTATGTTAGTTACTGAAGAGAATATACTATAAAAAAAAGTGGTCATATTTCTCTGAAGTTGATTTACACTCTTTTAAAGGAACTGCTGTTAAGATCCTCTAATGTTCTTCTCTCATGTTTTGTCATGTTTAACAAATCAAATAAAAGTAAACTAAAAAGTGAGACAATTATTAAGTAAAACCTAGGACCTATTAAATTTTTCCCTCACACAACATGTTAACATGAGAGGAAAATGAGGGATTTGAAAATGAGAGGATCTTAATCCCTTTACTCTAGACATACTGTTTGTGGGACGTGATTGTGTGACCAAAAAATAACAAGAGCTCTCGGTACCCATCCGTTATGAGGCCTTCGCCAACCTATAACGCGGTTATGGCGTGCCATCACCAAACCATCCCATGGCGTATAGGGCCTCTGCTATGGCCATGACGACATGTTACGAAGGATTTTATTTATTTATTTATTATTTTTTTTTACTATTATTCTGAATGTAAATAAATAAAACCCGTGTGTCTGAGAAATCTATAACTCAGGTTATACGCAAATAATTTTTTTTTTGTTTCATGTTATAGGAATATTATGAGGTGTAAGCTGACGTGACGGGTCCTATAACTCGCGTATAACACTCACGACACCCACAGCTCTCTAATGTTTTCATACATGGACATGTATTGACACAATTTCAAACTTAAAGGTCCTTAGTTACAAAAACCCACAACCAACTCCTTTATTTTTCACATGACCTTCATTTCACACCCCTCTCACCACCGTCACCGTCATGGCCACGACGGAGCAACCACCGAAGAAACGCCGACTACCGTACGACTCACCACAATCACCACCACCACCATCACAATTCAATCCTGTAAACCCAATGACACCAACCACAACGCTACCGCCAGAAATAGTCGCACAAAAACGAAGGAATCAAGAGGAGATTATAAAATTTTACGACTCGTATAAGCGGTTGAAAAGCTGTGTTTTGGATAAGAATGATGATGAGTCNGGGGTGATTTATATAATGTAGGTATTTGGGCTTGAGAATTTGTGTATTAGATATATGGGGTGTTTGTGTAAGCTTATATTTGGCTTATGAGCTTATTTGTTTTTCGGCTTATATTTCATAACCCCAAAATTTCCGGCTTATTTTGAGACTTGTGGGGCACAAGTCTCAAAATAAGCCGGAAAATTGGGGCTTATGAAATATAAGCCGAAATCAAATAAGCTCGTAAGCGAGATATAAACTTAAACAAACACCCCCATAATGGCATAAGGATGTTTTTTTGGTAACTATGGTTTCTGACCTTTTCGCCGACTAATCCACAGGGTTTGAATCCACCGCCACACAGCCCTTCCTTTTCAGGAGGTTGGCGTGCCCACTTTAGGGTTGTTTTAGTGATATTAGTCACAAGCCTTTTGCCACTAGGCCACCCTGGGTGGTTACGGCATAGATGTTTGGCAAAACTAGTGGTAGCTGTTCTGTTTGTTTTATAAAAGCATTTGGTAACATAACTGTATCTAAGGTAAATGCTTTTTTTTTATTAGCATTTTAAATAGGGGCGTTTGAACAAAATCCAGAAGCTAAATATTCGTTGCTAAACAGGCACTGTATCTTTAACGCTAAGGGTGCGTCTAGTTGGAGAAAAAATTACTTAGTTTTCTATCTCTAATTTTGTAGAAAAGGGGAGGGGTTTCTTTTATCTTCACAAAACAGTTAAGAATTTAGAAAATGCGAACAAATGATGATGTATTTTCAATATTGTAGAAAGGAAAGAGTGGGTTCAATTCCAACTCATGGCTTAAGGTCTCTGGAACAACATGTGCTCATTGCTTAGGACTAGGTCCTTGGGGAAGGGTAGTTGGCACCCATAAGGGTGCACTGGTCAAGGTTTTTCTGCCGATCTAAACCTTTTGGAGAAATCAGGAAATGGAGATTTTCTATTTTATGGATAACTTTTGTAGAATAAAATCAATTTGAATGCAATCTCTATTTCCCTTATTTTGTACAAAACATTTTGATTCTGAATATGCTGAATAGATGGAGTAATTGAAGTACACTCGAGATTATTAGTTGAAATAGGGCACTCAATTAGGTATCTTTGGGAGAGATGGCAGACTCTCGAAAGCAGACAAATTTTCTATTTTAAATATCGTGACTAGTTTTCTACCATCTCTCGTCAGAAATTGAAATAAGTATTATCAATAAGAAATTATAGTGTTAAAATAAACATGCTGTATGTTGAGTATCATAAATGTTTCTGGTGCAGGTTGTACAAGTGTTCAACGTCTTGTTGCAGAGTTTGTGCCCAAATATGCTTCACACTGTCCAACTGCTTTTGAAGCAGCAGCGAAAGTCTGCGTCAATATGTATAACTGCAACATAGAAATTATAAACAGAGGCGAAGATTCTGATGGTTTTTCATTTGAAACTTCGAAAATCTGTATATTTGGTCTAGCTACCATCTGTCAGGCTGCTTCATCAGAGACGCTAACATCCTCTGTTATACAAGGCATATGCTTGACAGTATTTCAGGATGTACTAAAATTCTTCATTTCTTCTTTCGAGGGAAAGGGGGTCTTCCAGATTGTAGATATAGATGTTGTAAAGATGTATGGTTGTCCGAAGACGTTCTCTGAGCTTAAAGAGAATTTTTCTGATGCTGACGAGGCACCAGCTGTCAAATTATCCAAATTCCGTGCATTATGTATTCTCTGGATTTTCTTCAGCTGTCCTAGAAATTTACTTGCGGCTTGCTTTGAGCTCTGCAGTTCCAATCCAGCCGAAGGACAATATATTCTTAACTTGGTGACAGCTAGACTTGACACATCTGATGGGAATGTTTCGATAGACAACACTCGTTCTGAAGATGAATCTTATGAGTCGAAAAATTGCTTATTGTGTCTGGTAAGAAGTACATCCAAATATTTACGTATATGATTACAATTCATACTTTTTTTTGCTACAAATTGTAGGCAACTATATTGAGTTCTCATTGGTTATTATGCTTAATTTTCTGAGCAGGTTCTTGATAAGGATCCATCCCTGAAACAATGGATATTGTCGAAAGTAAAAAGTATTAGTAAATCAGCTTCACCTAATGTTGTATCTGTTATCACCTCTGCTTTTGAGAGAATATTTAAGTCATTCACTGAACAGTTGATGGCAGAGGAGAAACTAGTAGACAGCGATTCCAGCCCCTCCAAATCTATCCGTAGGCAGTTTTCAGTTCCTAGAACACCCGGTGGTGCTCCTGACCAACTCTCAGGTCTGCAGCTGGAACACCACACCCCAAAAAAATCTGAAACAGATATACGTTCTGACCCAAGTCCTAATAGCAGTGGGGGTCTAGTATCTATGGATGTGGACTCGATGGATCTCAGTGAGTTGTCGCGTGCCAGCTCATCGACGCCTAAAGCCCCGTCGACTAGTCAAACATCAGTGGATTTACGAAGTAATTCATTTGGTAGAATTAATATGGAGAACCATTCTTCGAGACTGGAAAAGGATGTACCTTCCTTGAATGCCTCTAGTGGGGGTCAAAATAGTAATTTCGAATCACCCAAACATCATTTTCCAAGCTGGCACTGTGACGGAGATCGTGATGCGATGGACATTTATTCAGCTTCAAGAAATCTCTGGCTTGGCTCATTGGGTCCTGAAGCAACCGAGCCACTCATAGGGTATCAGTTTGAAAGATTTGGTCCAATAGATAGTCTGTTGTATATTCATTTTAAAGGATTTGCAGTTATTGGGTATAAAAATATTATGGATGCTGTAAAGGCTAGGGAAGTTATGAGAGGGCGGTCTCCATGGGGTGCCTGTCTTATAATAAAGTTTTTGGATATAGGGTTAGGTACTAGAGGTGATATAAATGGAGTGGCAGTTGGCTCATGTTGTGATGTATATGTTGGAAATATTCATAGTCAATCAGATAAGGATGAGATATTGTATGAAGTAAGAAAAGTGGTGTATAAGGGCCCAATTTCAGTTAATGATCTTGTGAATGAAGGTGCACTGTTGATGGAGTTTGGGACTCCTGAAGAAGCTGCTACAGTAATGGCACATCTTAGACTGTATCGTAAGGAAAAAAGGGAATTTATGAACCCAGTGGATAGATCAAGTCATGGATCTGTTCCCATGCATGTTGACTCAAGAAGCAACAATCTTGGAAATGGTCTTGTTAATTCACCTCATGCTCAGCCCGTGGTTGGATTCAGGTATGAGATTAAGTATCTTTTTGATTTTTGTTTTCATTGGGTTACATTTAGGGGTGGCAAAATGGGTGGATCGGGCAGATGGGTAATAGGTCAAAATGAATTTGGGTCAAAATCGGTAAATTTTTTGTGCATGTCACAACAGGTCTGGTTGGGTTGGGCGGACCCACTTGATACCTTTTTTTTTTCCGTTATTTTGGGTTTTGTAAATAATTGCATAAGCTATATTAAAAAAGGTACTTTTCAAATAAAATTGTAACTATATGTACACTTGGGTGAAATAACATCACCTAGAAAGCCTAGAAACAACTAGCTATGAATTTCTATACCGAAAACGCAGGGGCAAATATGTACATGTGAGGCTGCTGAAAACACTTGGTGAGCCTAGAATAGATTTTCCACTGTGTTACAATAGTTCCAGTGTGTTACAAAATCATTAAATAGATGTTTACAGAATCAGCCTAATTTCAAAATCCCCTGTATTCTGTTCTACATGCTTATATGATTATATCAGTATCACTTGATTATCTAATCTTTGTGTATAGTCAGATTTCGGTTTAGAATACTTATTATTCTCACTTTCATACTGATGTCGATATCATATGAACTGGGTGAGGCAAAATTAATAAGATATTTGAAAGGAGATAATCAGACAATGTAAAAAAAATAAAATAAAAAAAATAGCAACATTCTTTCGGCTTTGTTTTCTTTTAGTCATTGTACTTTGATCTTTGATCTGGTCTATTTTAGTCCGTCAAGTTTTAAAAGTATTCCAAGTTGAAAGAAAACCCTTCCATAATACCCATAAAACATTACACCTAGGTCTGTCTAAGCATCAACATCATTTTAGGGCTATTACGGTCATCTTAAATATTGACCAAATTAGACATCTCTCTTTCCTTGAATAACTGACGTCCACGTCATGGTACAATGACTAAAATGGAACAAAGCTGGAAACACATTGCTATATTTTTCAGATTATCCCTAACAAAATTTAATAATGTATTAGCATTAAGCGTTTTGATTGAGAAGATTAACTTAGGTCGTGTTGTCGTGTTTGGTTGAAAAATAGAGGAGTGTTTCAAATTCAATTGGGCTTCTAAATCCCATGTAAAGGAGGTTTTAAAATTGTGTGGCTGGCAGTGGGAATTGAAATCCCAAGTTGATGCAGGGTTTTCAAGAACAAAATACCCCTCATTTTCACATCTCATTACAAACCACAGCGCTCATATAGAAACAAAAATTTCATCTCTTAAGCTCTCTCACTTGCTTTGCCACTACTTCAATCTTACAAACCCTCGTCGGGTCATCAATGTTTAAACTCTTCCCGTTTCATCGTGACTGAAGTTTCTATTTCGATTTTACTGTAATTTCCATTGCTTATGCTCAATTTCTGGACATTTCTGTCCTTCAGTTTTCAGTTTTAGGTCAATCTTTTGATTGATACAAATCATCTAAATTAGTGTCTTTTTAGCTTTATTCACGAATACAGTTCTGTTGTGTCGACTGTCTCAGACGTGTTTTTGGTTTCAAAGTGCCGATTTTCTCAACTCTTAAACTATGTTTTTCACTTCAAAGTGTCAACTGTCATGTGTAAATGCTTTCTTTTAAATTGTATAATTGGTGTGGTGTTTCACTTTGCATTTTAAGTTGGTATAAGAGGATAACTAATGACAATCAATGATATATTACAAAACAGGTTATGAAAGTAAAAATAAATCAAAATGAGGGTAGTTTTGTCATTTATGATTATTACAGTATTATACATCCCATGAATTTCTAACCAGCCACACACGTGAGAGTATTCAAATAACAGGATATAAAAGAGGTTATGGGCTCAAATCTCGTTGAATACATTTATGAGATAGGTGGTGTATAGGCATGAAAAAAGATATTCGTTTATAAAATAAAAATCCTCTAGGATTTGAAATCCCACGAATCAAATGCCGTCTTATCAATTTTAGTATTCCTTTTATGGTCACAAGAAGATTAAAGTCATTACTCAGCTGAGAGCCCTAATAATATTAAAATGTATATAGTTTTCACCTAACCTTTTATTAGTAACTGTTTCAGTTTGTAAGTTTGTTTGATTTATATGTCCATTTATAACTTTATCATCCAGTCTTAGTTTAAAGTAAATAGGACCTTTAGTATCCGTATATTTGTGAATAGGTTTCTACTATTACCGTAAATTGGCTGTACACCATTTTGTTTTGTTTTGTTTTGTTTTTTTGTTTTTTGTTTTTGTTTTGTTTGTTTTTTTTTTTTATCTCTCTAATTCAATACATGATAATTTGATAGATAGTCAAATTTGTATGGGTTTATAATGATCATTCACAAAGCATATTTATCGTATGTTATTACCTTTAAATATTTATTTTAAAAAATACAGGTTTAAAGAATACAAGATGTTTAATGACATCTTACCTTTGTATACGTGCTAAAAAAAAACTAGGAAAGTCTTATAATTCGGCACTTATGGAAAAATCTTGTTTAATTGGGAATATACTGCATCGCAATATTATTGTTTTTGTCTTTGATGTTAATGAACCATATAATGGTATACTTATGGCCGTATGTTTGATCAGTCATGGGATGCACAACTCTAATACCATGGAGCTGAATTCTCCAAGAATTACTATGGTAAATCAAGGAGCTACAATGCAAAGTGGATACCCATATCAAGCAGGTCCAATTTAATAACTCATAATCTACAAATTGTATCTTTTTGGATTGTTCTCATGTTAACTTTCTTGAACTTTTAGGTGCTCCCGAACAAAATTGGACATATGGGAATCCAGAAAATGTACCACATTCTACACCAATACATGGCCATAATTATGCACCACCACAGCCAATACAACCATCTTCATACATGCGACCTATGTATTATCCTCCAAACAGTTCATGGGATTCACATGGTCATATTCATCATGCGCCTTTAAATCCTAACAATTTCAGTAACAATGCTGTAGTGCCTCCTTTCTTACCTGCTTCCGTGACTCCACTTGCTCAAATACAAGGGAATCCATTGCCGCCACATCATGATCAGATGTTTTATGCACCACCGCCCTTGAACACCATACCCACCCCTCAGCCTCACATGCCACCTCAGCAAAACATGCCATCTCAGCAAAACATGGCATCTCCATTTCCACCTCAGCAAAACATGGCATCTCCATTTCCACCTCAGCAAAACATGGCATCTCCGTTTCCACCTCAGCAAAACATGGCATCTCCATTTCCACCTCAGCAAAGCATGGCATCTCCATTTCCACCTCAGCAAAACATGCCACCTGCATATATTCATCCTGAAATGCCACCACCATTGCCGCCAACCCCTCCTTTTCTTGATTTTCAGCCGCCGCCACCACCACCACCCATGGAATCTTCAGTGGTGGGAAGTGGCGGATACTGGCAGGGCACACTGAGTAAAAGTGGGGTTCATTATTCCAATATACATGCGCGTAGATTGCATTCAGATGCCTGCAACTATGGAGATAGTTTGGCAGAGCCTGCAGAGTACTGATTTCTTTCATGTTATTATATGACCTTTTGTAGAAAGTTACAACTGTTGCCAGCTTCTGATTATTTATGCTTCTGCTTTTGCAGATGGCCTGCAAAACTTGATATAACAAAACGAACTGATTTTAGGCATGTGATGTCAACATTTTCTAGCACCCCACTACATAAAGTGAGTTCCTTACCACACTTCATTAGACTTGTTATTTTTATTTATTAATGTTTGGTTCTTTAATATCTCAAACCTTATATTCTGAAGACTATAGCTAATTGGCATTTTATTGTCATGTGAAATCTTTGTGTATATCTGTTCATTAGAATGGAGCAAGAGACTGGGTTGCGAACTGGAAAATGCATCAACCATAATTCTATTTAGTATATAATTATGTTATAGGCATGGGTGTGAATCTTCTGGAGTTCTGCAGTGTCAACTGAGTTTTTTCTTTCTTTCTTCATCAAAATTAAATAAGCACAAAGAAGTGTATCTGAATCTTAAACTTTTTCTTCTCTACCTTTTGTAGATACTCCTTCACTTGACTAGTTTGAGTATGTTTATCTTTTAATAAAGTTTACTTGGGCTAGAGATTTTAGTGATGTCAGTTATATGCTTCTTTTTTGTTCCAACCCCACAGGTCCACAGAGAAAATAGTTTTTGCCACAATTTTTACCAATAATACCCATAAAATATCACAAATTCACAACCATTTGAGGTACTTTTTGTCATACATGTTAAGGGTAAGCGTTTTAAATTCCGATACATCATTTAAGGATACATGGGTGACAAAATTTGATTGGAGCAAGGCTGATCCATTCTTTTGGGGACCATGAATTAGTAATAGGTTTGTGTCAAAAGGCTTGGGAAACATGAGAGTAGGAGAGAAGCATGGACTCGTGTCACTAAATTTATTGTCTGTTAAAAACATAGGCATACACTGTCCACCGCCATATGTTTGTACTATGCTACTTCCCTTGGCATGGTTTGGGGCCAAGGCAAGTTTATGAGTTTGCAAATTGTTTTGAATGTGGTTGCACATGAATTTTGTTTATTAATCAAAAAATTGTGTCTAGATCATGAGATATGATTTACTCAAATTAGTCAAGAATCATGATTTTTCGTTTATAAATACGTGTCATCATTATGAGAACATACATGTATTTCTTACATAATGGTTGGTGAGCCACTAAATTATGTAAAGGATCACACAATCTTTGAAACTACGGTCAAAATTCAATCAGGTCAAAATTCAATCATTGAATGGCAAAGTAAGAAGCTTGTTTAATTTTGTCTACATAACATCACTAAGATGATATGCGCTGCCTATGTCTTAGAATTATTCTATCAACAATGATCTAAACTATCTTGGAAAACTAGCCAAATTGAGCTTTTGGAGATCGTTTGGGACTGGCATTAGGGGTGTGAAAAAAGATAGACATGTGGCCTTCTTAACCAAAAATCTAGGTTTCTTGTGCAAGTTGATTTAGGTTGTTAAGAAAGGGTCTGTTATTTATTTATGTGCTGGGAAGGTAAGTGAATAAGTGGTAAGTAGTTGCTAGTGAAACACAAGTAAAACTCATCTTTGCTATAATGTTGTCTTGAATATCGCCTTTGGTGATGGAACAATTCATTTGGCAAGTTATAGAGAGTAAGTTTCGGAGGCAAGGTAACCAATGCCAGAGGAAGATACTATAGGCTTTTATGGAGAAAATGCTGAGGCGAATAAGGCTGTCCTCTGAAAATCTTAGGAAACACAAGTATTGAAGAGATGGACTCATGTAGTTGAATTTATTGTCTTTCCAAAAGCATGTCCATAAATCGCTAGTGGTGATGAATCAATCTATTGGGTAGTGTGGAGATGAAATAGGATTAGGATTGGTACATGCTCCTTTTTAACTAATAAAGTGACGAAGCTCTATTAAGATTCATTTGTTTTATTTCTTTGTTTAATAACTAGAGAGGTTACTAATTGTAGCTGATAGGTAAATCTTCAATAGGTATAATATTCAATTCTTCAATATGATGGTAATAAGCTAATAATAACACTTTATGACCCTTCTATACTAAATAACTCTAAATAGCACTATAAAAGTAAACTTAATGAAAGGAAATGAACTAACATTGTCTAAAGTCTAAACTTCATAGAATTCTCATAATTGAGAATTTCCTTATTTTTTTTATCTCAAGACCTAAAACTACCTCTAGATAAATCCGGAATATAAAAATGCCCCTATTTGAACATGTTACTAATTTTCCTTCGGGGTTCATGTCTTTGAGATACATATTTACTCTTTTACGGGTGAAAACTTGCAACAACACGAGTGCAACCGAACTATGCCATTCTTTGGTCACCTGTTTGTAGGCTCCATTTGGGCTTGGCCCAAAATATGTGACATATTAGTTCCCCTCGGCTTGTACTCCTTCATTTTAGTTTTTTGGCCCAAGTGTCTTTCCTCAAATAATTAACTCTTTACCTGTTTTGACCTTGCACTTGCAATATGTCCAACAGAGTTGTGAAATGGATCTCTCTAATCAGGATTTGGGCTTTTTAGAGACGTAATCGAGTCATATCCTGAAGAATGTCTCGTAATCGAGTCAAGTAATTTATTGATATATGACTCTTGATTCGATTCATGAACTAACAACCATTCTAGTCTCGATAAAACCAGATATCAGAGTTAATAAGGAGGGAATTTCTGACCCGTCTATTGACTTATTTAACTATTCTTGCTTAATACGTCATAGCCATTCCTGCAACAGATTCATATGTTACGTAAAATGAATGTACTGCTTTAACTGCTCATTTAAGTTTAAGATTTCAAGTTTGGATCCGGTAAGCATAATGTAATTAAATTGTTGCGTGTGATGCAGAGAGAAGTATGTCAGCTGCTCCCGACTTCTGCCGGTGACCATAAAGGCGTAAGTTATCTTTTTCTTATTGAAGTATCATGTTTTTGGTATTTGATTGTAATTCTATACTTGAAATGAGCACCATTAAGCCAAACATTCCTGATTATGAGAAATTCTCATGGGTTTAAATTTGGATATGTTGGTGTATCTTTTTTTTGATACAATGTTTATTTTGTATATTGCTCCTTTTAAATTTTGCATTAAATAAATAAATTGAGCAAAATCAGTTGACCGTTGTGATTTAGTATTGGCTGGGAATATTCTTATTTCAGCTTAAATGAGGCTGACTGTATTTACGAGTAATGGGGTGTAATACATGGAAGTTTAAGTTATAGTATCAGTAGTGTTTTCTGTAGCTCTAGATAATGATTGATGTTTAAGAATAACCAAATGTTAGTATGCAGTTTCCTCCTGTGGTTCCAGTTGTCTTTAGGTAATTGGATTTCCCCCCACTTTTTTTTTTTTTTTTTAATGTGTTTTATTAATTTTTTTATATTTTGTATTTTTCCCNTTTTTTTTTTTTTTTTTTTTTTTTTTTTTTTTTTTTTTTTTTTTTCCTTTCAAAAAGTAGAATCGTGAATTTTATTAAAAACAGGTCACTGTTGTAATTGAGGTCATTCTCATATATAATGTAGAGGAAATCAATAATTAAATATTTAAACCGGATTTTTACCGCTATAGCTTGTTTGAATGTGCAAGTGAATCCAGAATAGCAGTGTTTCATTTTTTGGTTGGAAGGGTTATGTAGTATAATCGTATGTTCTAATGTCTATGTTGGGACTAGATAGCTGTTGATATGTTCATGAGTGGGAACCTTACCTGGGATGCCAGTTTGGATCTTCTTGGGTTGGTGGCTGCGGGTCTACCTGAAATGGGAAAATATAACCCAACCCGTACATGACATGGTTAACTAATCACGTCAAGATGTTTGACGGGCATTCAGACACAGGTTGATCAAAAGTCACATAGTTCTTGCACAGTTTAGTTCCAACAGTGACCAATTTTATATAGAATTAAGTGTATCAAAATTATTATTTAGGTATTTAGTAATCTGCTGATCCCCTCACTGTGCACGTGATGGGTAGAAACAGAAGTAATCATATTTACAATATTGGTGTAACCTTATTTCAGATACATGTGTTTAAGTTCTACTATTAGTAGAGCTTTTGTTGCTCAGAATAGCGATTGATGTTGAACAATTTAGCCAAATGTTGACTTACATGGCCAATGCAGTTAAGATTAAACCTGCAGTTATACATGCATAAAAAATATGAATAACATGTATCTTTGTGAAATTTTATTTCATTTCCATGTTGTTCAAGCTTTGTCATGAACCTGATGTTTTACTTTTTTGTGTTTTGCAGTTTCAGGATTTTATATCATACTTAAAGCAGAGGGAATGTGCAGGGGTGATAAAAATTCCAGCTACCAAGACCATCTGGGCGAGACTTTTATTTATTCTCCCTCACTCCAATGAGACGTGTTCTCTTCTCTCTGTTACTCCTGATACGACAGATTGCCTAATTGCTCTTGTTTTACCTAAAGAAACTAATTTTGAATGGGTATAATTACCTGAGAACCTCTTTCAAGAAGGAAATATTGGCTCCTCTACAAGGTGGATTCCAGCATCTGATGATTACGGGTTTGGGCGAAATAGTATTTTTTGATGTCAGCAGTTGTACATAAGAATTGGTATGCTGCATAGTGGAGTTAAGTAGATGTTAATGTAGGTAGTTAACTTTTAAGGCTTATCTGCAAGAGAAATTTTTAGTTTAAATCTGTAGTTAATTTTTGTTTTTCACATTTGACTTTTGCACGGATCCGGTCTGTTGTATATATATGGTTCGATCTGCTCTTTGAAACAACAGCTCCACATTAAGTTCATTTTACTGTTGCCAATTATTTTTATCATCAGATCATTCAATCAGCTTCATATCAAGTCTATTTTATATACGGGTTTGGGCGGTAGTGAATTTGAAATATTGCAACACAACTAAGCTTCATCATGTTTGGGAAACCTTGGAAAGTCTAAGCTTCATCATGTAAAAGATATCTTGGTCTTAGATCCGCATATAGGTGATGTTTTTTCATTTGGGATCTAAGACCATGTTGATTGAAGTTGTTATAATATATAACTAATTTTTGCAAAAAGAAAAGTTATTCAATTAGTAGACATATGCATCCTTAAAGAAGGACCTTCATGAAATCGAGTGGAGTCATTACACTCAAATATGTTGTCTGTAATTGAAAGCTCATAATCAACAAAAGATGTATTTCAAACTTTGATTATAATGTGTGACATTTTTGTTCAAGACATTGCCATCCTATTAGAGATGGCAAAAAAATCCGAATCCGACGGAGAATCCGATACCCGACCCCGATTTGACCGGGGAATCCCCGAGTTGACCGGGTATGGGGATGGGGATGGGGAATCCCCATTACTCAAAAGCGGGTATGGAGGCGGGGATGGTAATACCCTCGGGTCCCCGTACCCGTCCCCGAACCCGTCCCCGAATATCTTTTATACATGAATAAAAATATATATGTATATAATATTTAAAATCTTCTCAATTAATAGCTAATATACTCTTGTTAATGGTCGTTGTACCTTTGCATGTTAGATTAGTTCGCGTTTTTGTTTCCAATTGTAGTCGTTTTCGTACTTACGATAAGTCTTACTCTTTACTATGTTTTGTCGAATGCTTGAACTTAATCTAATGAATGAATTTTGTTTGCTTGTAATATGGTTGCACCATTTGAAATCTATTTAAAATGTCAATTATGTAATGGGAAAAAATCCCCGATTCCCCATTGGGGATCCCCGTTCCCCATTGGGGATGGGGATGGGGATGCAATTGTGACCCCCGACGGGGATGGGACGGGGATGGGGATAACTATCTAACTTCGGGGATGGGGATGGTATCAACCATTCCCCGCATACCCGACCCCGTTGCCATCTCTACATCCTATTTGTTTCAAGGTAACTAAAGAAAACTGAAAGCGAGTGCAATATAAACTGATAAATAATTAGAAGTGGAAATATAAACAACAAATCAGAGTGGCGCAGCGGAAGCGTGGTGGGCCCATAACCCACAGGTCCCAGGATCGAAACCTGGCTCTGTTATATATTAGAGTGGCTTCCGAATTTTTTTTTTAAACTTTTTCAATCCAAATCACACGTTGTCGTTTTAAGTTTTTACTGGATGTAGCCTTTTTCCCTCATGCATATGGTGAAGTTTCATTGGCAGTCTATTCTTTGCTTCAAATAAATTTAATCACTATTTTAGAATAACAGTTTCACAAAAGATTATTTAGAATAAAATAGTCTCAATATGTTGTAACTTTTGCTCTCCAATTCTCTTATTTGAAAATTGAAAGCAATGAAACACGTATGATTCAAAGGTGTAGTAACCACCTGCATAGTCAAAGAAACAAGAGCATGAATTATTAAAAAAATGGAGTGAACATTATAACCATTATATTATAATTCAATAAACATAAACCGAAATTACAATCATCAAACTTAGTTATATTGATCAATCAACTGGTATAAACATGCAATAGATATCCAAAATTTTATGTAGCTAGCCAAAACATTAAACTTGTTCTATAAAGTTGGAGCTTCATTGTACAAAGAATTACTTATGAACAAAATTTTGTTTGAGTTGCTCAGCAGCTGCAAAATGCCCTATTCTCATAGCAAACGATTGAGTTTTTATTTAAATTTTTGTAGAAGCTAGCCAAAAACATTTAACTTAAGTTTTGAAAAATTTGAGTCTCACTGAAAAACAACCTAATCACAATAATCTTTTCTGTATAGTAAATTACTTATAGACGACCCAACTTGGAAATACTAAACGAAACACAAAAGAGAGGAGAATGGTTCCTGACTTATGAAGCTATCACGTGCTAAGAACATTAGACGTGGAGCTTGTTCTGATAATGATGATGATACGACAATACATAAATCACGTTGAATATTTACCCCAAAAAAAAATACAAAAGACCCTAAATCAATACATAGATCAATTAACTTATGATAAATTAAACTCGAATCTATTGATTGAAAAAGATACATTTAATTAATCATGTTATAGGAAGTTGATTTGGGTTTTTTTTTGTTCGCCGTTAGGTTAGGTTTGGGTGTGTGTGTTTTATTTGTTAAAAGATTTATGGAAGAGTGGAGAATCAGGGTATGAGGTCTGAGGAAGACGCATTGATACGACCCGTGAAGATAGTATCAATAGTTAGCGCCCCTTTTAGCGTGGTGCAAGCTCCTAAGAAGATAAAGAAGAAGAATAGATATTTGATTGACGGAATAATACTGAACTTTCATTAAATGTAATTGCTTAAATAGACTCATATGGGATAATCCCACATAAACACGAACACATACCCTATAATGACTCTGACACCAATCCTAATACGACTCAAACATATCTTGACACCAATCCTAGTACGACTCAAACATATCCTGATAACATAAAGATAAATACTAAATTATGGAGATAGTTATCCTATCCATATGGACCATAGTACCGCTTAGCTAACTTGTTAGATAATCACTTAGCGAGAGTTAACTGGCGGTATGGTTGAAGCTTTACAAACACTTTATCTCCTACCTGAAACTCAACTTCGCGGCGTTTAAGATTAGCTTTTGCCTCCATACGATTCTTAGTTGCTAACAAATTCTGCCTAAGTTGTCGTAATAATTCATCTTGTTCAATCAACAACTCAGCCACAGATGCTAACTTAGAAGACCCAGGTGGGTAAGGTATAATAAACAAAGGTAACCTCCCGTATAATGCTTGATAGGGCGTCATCTTAATGCTACTGTGCTAACTTGTGTTGTAGCTATACTCAGCCCAAGGTAAGAACCGCACCCAATGGTGAGGAGGATCCGCTACCATAGCACGCAAATACTGCTCCAGCCCTCTATTAACAACTTCCGTTTACCCGTCCGTCAAAGGATGATAAGCCGTGCTATGATTAAGTTGTGTTCCACTTAGCTTAAGCAGTTGTGTCCAAAATTTACTAACAAATATAGGATCACGGTCAGACACTATTGTTTTCGGCATGCCATGAAGTTTGATCACCATTTCCACGAAAACTTCTGCTACTTGATGTGCATTGAAACTAGTAGGTAAAGTTGCAAAATGTGCATATTTGGTAAATCGATCCACAATGACAAAGATAACTGTAATACCTCGTAAATTCTCATGTCATTTATTAATGCTAATCACTGAACAAATACAGATCTAATGATAACTGAGCCATTTTTGCGGGCTAATTTAAATTTTTAAGAAACTATTACATGATACCTGCCTTAGTCACTTTTTGAACAGAATAACTAGATGTGACTCGAATAGCTCCCACTTGCGAACCAGCACCTAATTATACCGCGTGATATATATATATATATAGTAATATATATATATATATATATATATATATATATATATATTATATATATATATATATATATATATATATATATATATATATATTATATATATAATATATATTATATAAAACTATGCTAGATTCCACTATGATATATATATAAAATATATATATACAAGTATAACCGATAAATTCTGTGTTCTTTTCTTGAGCCGACATCGACATAATATTTCCCAACACAACCATGTCCCTTGACCACTTCTTTCACTCGACTAAGACAACTCAACCATTCACTTTTCTTCACCATGAAACCATGCAAGTTAAATAAACAAATCCGAAAAGCCTAACCTAATCATTAAACTAATCAAAGATTCCCAACTTTTTCAAAACCTTATTACCCAAGAGTTTCTATGTTCCAATTACACAAACAAGGAATCTACTTTACCTTAAACAAATAAACAATTATATACCCTATACTTACATTTTCAAACATGTAAAACCCTTTGGATATTATGTTTCTTTATCCTCCAACATACCACTTTTCTCTTTCTTCATTTTTTTTTCCTTTTTCCTCCTTTTTGGTCAAACAAGCAACCAAGTACACCTTTTAGTATATTTTATTGAAATAGCTTTATAAGGAATATATAATATTCTAGTAGCACATTCATTTAACGCAAGAAATATAAACGGACACTTTTAACCTCGACTTCATCACTCACGAAGTATACCGAAACAAAACCAAACTACACAAATCAAATTGGGCCTATAATTCTTCTTTTCTTTTTTTTCGTCTTGGGCCGTAGATCACCCAAGCCCACACAACACAAACACAAATAAACATTTCGCCTAAACACAATTTCTAAACAAATATTCACAAGTATTTTTCGCACATAGTTTTGCATCATTTTCTTTTCTGTGTCTCTCATTCGATTCAAACCCAATACCGAAACACGACACAAGTACAAACATTTCACTTACATTCTTTCTTTTCTTTGTTCCTTCTCGACACCACAGAAACAAACACAACACTTGCATTTTACATTTTCACTCTTTCTTTTTTTCTTTCCTTTGTTCGACCCGACACCAAAAGAACCCAAGACCCTCACACTCTCTTGTCACCTCAAAACTCCCATCTTGTTTCCCAAACATACGACACAACCCAACGTCCTCCACCTTCTCTTGGTTCCCCCATATCTCGACACCAACAATACAAGACAACTCCATGTTTCCTTCCTTTTCTTCCTTGCGTACAAGAACAACCAAAGTCATCTCAAAGCCACCCTAGTCACTAAACCTAAACACATAAACTAATATAAACACCATGCTACTTTTTCTAAACTCTATTACCCAAAGGTTTTCATGTTTCATTTATCCAAACCAAGAATCTTTTTCCTTCATTTTCTTTTTCTTAACCATTCGATTAGGACATGTCTAGAGTCACATGTGTTCTTCCAAATCCCTTGTCTCCTACACATAAACAATTCAAAATAGCACCATAGCTCCATGTTTTTCTTACATTCGACAAAACTAAACCAAGAACTCTTGACAAGTTTGTTCCCATTCGATTGACCCATCAAGAACATATACCAAGTCTTCTCTATAAATACCTTCGAATCTCACTTCACTTCTCACCACACTCAAAACTTTCCAAACAAAATACCAAACACTATATTTTTCTTTCTTTTGTACACTGTTGAGAAAGCAAGGAAGCAACACAAGATATTTAGGTCGTTTCCTAGTCCTTGGGTTGATATTTTGGATCGTGAGTTAATATTTGAGAAGAGTTTCCAAGTTGTAACTCACTTTTCGTTCTCTCTTTCTCGTACACTTCGACCTCTTCACCACCCTTGGGTGTTGTAAGTTGCTTGATCTCTTTTCATTTCTGTCGGTATCTATTTTTCATTTTCATGCATTCATTTTAAATTCATAACGGCTAAAACTCATAAAAACATAAAAACTACAAGTTGTTAAAACCACCTAGACGCCCTAGAAATGTCTCGATATCTTTTTATTCGAACGTACAATTTATATAAATTTTGTCACAACTCATTTCTCTATACTAAAGTGAACCAAGATAGCGAATCATGCAAACTTAACAACATTAAACACGCTATATTCGAACCCTAATCTTAAGCTAAGTCGAGCAACCTTTTCATTTTTCTAAAAACTATTTTTGGGCCTAAAGGACTAACTAGCCCAAGTAAACTTTATTAAATATTTTCGAACTAAAAATAATTCGAGAGATATAGAAGCTTAGATCTGATTTTTATAAGCTTGAATAAGCTAAAGGAAATGGTTTTTATGAAAATAAAACTTAACTTTTCAAAAACTTAACTTTGGACTAAATTTGCAAAATATTTCGTTAAGAGGTCAAAAGTGTAAAAACTGTGAAACTTTCGGATTAGAACTGAAACAATGAAATCTTAAGGGTAGAAACTGTCATTTAAGGGAAGATAAGTGTAAAAGTGTAAAAGTAACGTTTTGGATTAAAAGGGTAACTATTTTTAATAAAAGGGTATAAAGTGTAACTTTTGGTAAAGTAAATGAGTAAAACTCGACATACGAATTCGTACTTTCAACATTTTTCTACATTTATATTTTTATTATAACACGTATCATAGATGCATGACATCCCGCTTTACAAGAAATTATAATCANGTACCATAAAGGTAATGTCTCCACAACTTAAGCGCAAAAACTATAGTTCCTAATTCCAAATCATGAGTGGTATACTTCTCCTCATGAGTCTTAAGCTTTCGGGAAGCATAAGCCATAACCTTCCCTCGTTGCATCAAAACTGCTCCTAATCCTTGATACGAAGCATCACAATAAACCTCAAAATCTTCTATTCCATCAGGTAAAGCCAATATATATATATATATATATATATATATCACATTAATTTAGGTCGCAAGTCGGAGGCTATTCACTGCTATTTTCATAACTACCCGTTGACATTCACTTGAACATTTACCGGAACCTACTTTACCGAGGTGAGTTTATAGTCCCATTTCTTTTTAAACTGTTTTCTAAACCCCGTGGGGAGATACATGCGATAAACCGAGCACAAGTATTTTTAGTATGCTGATAATTCCCGATTTCCTGATATTGCCTAAGTTGACCCCACGCTAAAAGTCCCTCTTTCACGAACCTTAATCACTTGCGAGTGAGCGCGTAATATAGTTAATAGATCTATTGGGACCGACAACCCACCTAAGGCAATCCCGATTTTGTTGTCAGGAGGTGAGCTATATTCGTACTTTTGGGAAAAACTAGCATGACTTCCCCTGAGGGCCCTTCGTCATCTACATCCTTCGTGGTGTTGGTAATTGCGACATGACTGTTAAGGCTTGTGTATCGTGAAACCTTAGGAGCAATATCGTATGTGTAGATTAATTTTTATACATACTTACTACCGAGCTAACCCGTGAGCTCACTGATTTCAAAACTGTTAACTTGTGTTCAAACTATTACTTAAACTAAACTACTGTAGATTCACTCAACCTCTGTGTTGACTTTTTAGCATGTTTATCTCAGGAAATTAGCGGCATGGTGGCACGGAGCTGGCAAAAGGGCACATGACCTCCCTTTTTATCTTAAATAAACTATTCATTCTTTCAAACTCATCACTACTTTTGAAGCATTTTATTTTATGGAAGAATGTTTTGTAACTCTGAATATTGAGTTTTCATTGAATGATATAAAATCTGTCTTTTGAACTGTTTACTATAAGTTTGACTGTGATCAATACGTAATTACCCCGTATAAGTCTTCCGCTGTGTTCCAAAATCTTCGGGGTGTTACAGATTGGTATCAGAACCAAGGTTATAGAGAACCAAATGATTTTAAAAATTTGGACTATAACCATACGATTTTCAAAACAAAATATTTTACACCATACTACTTCGTGCCCTCCGTGCCAGCGCTTGTCGACATCATGCTTTAAGGTTTGATTTAACGAAAGATACATTACACTAAGCTTTATTTCAGCATCATAACTATTGCATGTGTAGCATTATGTAGACTAAATGACTTATATTACTATTATTGGGATACTACAGTACCATGTTTCCTCTGTAATTATACTGTCTGACAGTGATGACGCTCTATTGGTATCATCCTTTACCCCTATTACCATTCTATCTGATGACACTTTACCTGTTTCCCCTGTCATCCCGTCTATTGTTCCATTTGGGAACGCATCTGGAGAGACTGAGCCCTTTGAGGAGGGTGAAGTCGCTTCGACACCTGTTGTCCCACCTCCTGTACTACCACTATTTCATCCTATCTGTGGAATTTTGACTTATGACCAGTATCTTTATGATAAGTACCTTGAGTCTCAGCAGTCCTAGCTGCTGATGATTCTCCTTCACCACCCTTATACCGAGCTTTGACCCCCACTCACTACTCTTCTGGGTCAGAAGCAGAAGATAAGTCATCCGACTCAGACTCTTCTGATTCCGCTTCATCTATTCCACCACCACCCCCGCCTGCACCGGTATGCCGGCGCAAGCAAGTTAGAGTTCTCCAACCCTTCGAGCCTACACCTTTTATGAAGAGATTTAAGTACTGCCGTAATGGTTGCACCTATGTTTGCACTGCTTGGAAACGAGTACGCACCACCACCAGCTCCACTATATTCACCACCACCACCTTCGCCACAATCTCCATTACCACAGCCTCACCCCTGCATATTACCGACCTTTTACCTCACCTCACTCTCCGGATGATTCACCATCCACCATACCGCCACCTACCGTCTTCTACACCTAGACTACCACTGTTCCACAATCATTCCCCATTCCATCTTCTGCTTCTTCACCCCTTCGTGCTCAGAGTGTTCCGTTACCCTCTCGTAAGAGAGCACGCCACTTGAGTCCTCCATCATCCGATTTAGGACTTTCCGATTGGTCTTTGTCACCCCCAGCCTCATTAGCACCATCAGCCCCCGTACTCTCGCTGCCATCTTCAGTCACCTTCCACCCCAAACCTTTCACACAATTGATAAATCAGGGTTAAATCACTAGCCGTATTAGGAATGACTCCCCATAGTACCTAAAAGGAAAATCTTCTAATGGAAGTAAGCAATGAAAGAACCAATGAACCTTTATCGAGGTCTAGAAACACACAATAAGTTTGATTGTAAACCAAAGTAAACCTTAAGACTCTATGGAGTACCCTGAACCACTACCTTTGGAAACACATGAATTCTTCACTCATCCCTTAGGAATACCGGTTTTCTATCTTCCTACCCTCTTATAAATAATACGCTGTAACACACAAACTATTTTCAATTATCCTACAGTACACCCTACAAAATGTTTTACTACTATATCATATAAAAAAAAAATCAAAATTTACCTGACTGTTCTTTTATAAACAATAAATCGCTTTTTTCTAACGTCATATAAATTGTTTTAAAAATCATTTCACAAGCTACTTATAAAATTTGTTGTCTTGCAACTATATCACAAACTACAGTTTTGCTATTATTTTGCAAATAATAAATTGTTTTTCTATAAACTGTTTCACGAATCATTTTATAAAATATTTTACAAATCGTTTTGTGGACCATTTACTTTGATGAAAAGTGTTTTTGTAAACAAAATAACAAATATTTTCTTTTGGAAGTAAACCAAACCTTGGAAGAAAATCACACACCTCTGCCTGAAAACCATAGACAGTAATCCACCAAGCCTTGACGCTCTTTCATCTCTAAACAAGTCACCCACTCGTTCCCTGCAATTAGATTCCCTTACTGATACACAACATTCACTTATAACCAAGGAAAACACCTCATCCGACTCACTCATTCATTCAGATCACTAGCACGACCATATAAGTCATGATTCATCCTAGTATTGCCCAAGCGAACTAAGTACCACAACTATAAGATTTACCCGATATTTAGCCACCAAACTCTACCAAGCATTGGAAACTAGACTCCGTCCTTAAACCTTTAAAACCTTATATAAATACCATACCAAACTATATCTTCACCTTCGATAATCTTACTTTCAAGGATTTTTCTTAAAAACGCGTTTATATCAACTACAAAAATACCTTTTTTCTTCCGAAACACTCATCTTGTAAAGTTAAAAGTCTTCTCTGGTCAAACTATATCAAAACTTTTACATATTAAAAAGCGACTAACTGTTAATTTTTATAAAAATATTTTATCCGTACCATGATTAAAAACCCGCACTACTAAATCATATGTCTATTCTAGTCAAACCTTATCAAACTTTCGTCTAAACATTGATTTCTGTGAAATTTCCTTATTTACACCGTATTTAAAAAAAAATCGTTCTACTATACTTTGTATTTTTCAGAGTTGCACTAATTTACCCGCCCATTAGCCTTAAACAAAGAAAATGTGTCTTTTAAATTCATTGGTTTGGTTAAATTCATGTAAACGCTTACTCAAATAAAGATTTTGAACAAAACTTCTACCAATGCCTCTAAGCAGGAAAACACACAATCTCAGAACAAACCTTAGGACCAAACCTCGGAAACAAATGCTACCCTTACATACTACCTGACATGCCTAAGATTAACAATAGCAACACCATTCCTTTGTAGTGCAACCTTCCCACTCATCCTATAAGATAAGATTCTCACACTGGTGGAACGTGTGAATTAAATAATCGATTACTCAAGAGACGACGTGCTTTTCAAAGTTTTGGGAATAACTTAGAGCATTTTCGGACGTGACATCATTTTCACCCAGAGGATAATAAGAGGTCGCATCCGACCAAAAGACCCTTAGCTCTCATCTACTATAAGGCAAAACCATTCTGATAGAGTGCACCTGAAATGCGGAGATTAGATTCGTGCCAAACACCTATGCCTATCCATAAACCTCAACCAAACCTAGACGATACCTAAGGAATCGAACTAGCTAATGGAAAGGCTAGTGTTCCCTAACAAATCCAAGGTTGTACCTTACTCTCACTTAATCAACTCTAAGACATATGTTGAATCCATTTAAACACTGAAAGTTGTAACAACTAAACCGAATGTCACATCATTGTTCCTAAATTATACATAGCCTGATCACCTATGTCTAATTCAAGAGGAATCATGTTATGTTGGGAATAGTTAGTTATAAACCTTGATACCAACAAATTGATTCATCGTCTACAAAAGCTGAAGTTCAGCAACTCTCTTCATACATTCCTAAAATTCTCATCTGAAACCCTTATTGTTAAAATCTGTAGTTAACAAAATCCTTTGTTTAACGGGTAGGTTACCCCACAGATTTTTACAAGAAACTGTGAATCATGTGTACATTCGAACATTAAAACAATCTTCATTTAAAATGGAATTTCTTCCTTAAGCCAGGTTGATCGTGAAAATTTGTAATTTTCACATGTACCACGATAAATTTATTTCCGACATGGATTGATATGGCCTCAACCCTTGTATCCTATTGATCGTACTTACAGAATTTTTCAAACACCTCATACAGAGTTTTGTTCACCGGACAACTTCGTAACAACGCGTTTTGTTGCAAGTTGGTAATCCATTCTATTAACTACCACTCCCAAAATTTTTGAGTCATTTAGATATCAAGCCTTCCTATAATTACCCTAGACTGGAATTCCGGGAGGAATTCTGTTTAACGGGTAGGTACTGTAATACCTCGTAAATTCCCATGTCATTTATTAATGCTAATCACTGAACAAATACAGATCTAATGATAACTGAGCCATTTTTGCGGGCTAATTTAAATTTTTATGAAACTATTACATGATACCTGCCTTAGTCACTATTTGAAACAGAATAACTAGATGTGACTCGAATAGCTCCCACTTGCGAAACGACACCTGATACTGACATTGTGATATATATAAGTAAATCTATAATTAAGTCTACTATACGATATATGTGTATATATGTATAAGTATCACCGATCAATTTTCCGATAAATCCTTTTCTTTCTTTGGGCCTTCNTCTCTCATTCGATTCAAACCCAATACCGAAACACGACACAAGTACAAACATTTCACTTACATTCTTTCTTTTCTTTGTTCCTTCTCGACACCACAGAAACAAACACAACACTTGCATTTTACATTTTCACTCTTTCTTTTTTTCTTTCCTTTGTTCGACCCGACACCAAAAGAACCCAAGACCCTCACACTCTCTTGTCACCTCAAAACTCCCATCTTGTTTCCCAAACATACGACACAACCCAACGTCCTCCACCTTCTCTTGGTTCCCCCATATCTCGACACCAACAATACAAGACAACTCCATGTTTCCTTCCTTTTCTTCCTTGCGTACAAGAACAACCAAAGTCATCTCAAAGCCACCCTAGTCACTAAACCTAAACACATAAACTAATATAAACACCATGCTACTTTTTCTAAACTCTATTACCCAAAGGTTTTCATGTTTCATTTATCCAAACCAAGAATCTTTTTCCTTCATTTTCTTTTTCTTAACCATTCGATTAGGACATGTCTAGAGTCACATGTGTTCTTCCAAATCCCTTGTCTCCTACACATAAACAATTCAAAATAGCACCATAGCTCCATGTTTTTCTTACATTCGACAAAACTAAACCAAGAACTCTTGACAAGTTTGTTCCCATTCGATTGACCCATCAAGAACATATACCAAGTCTTCTCTATAAATACCTTCGAATCTCACTTCACTTCTCACCACACTCAAAACTTTCCAAACAAAATACCAAACACTCTATTTTTCTTTCTTTTGTACACTATCAAGAAAGCAAGGAAGCAACACAAGATATTTAGGTCGTTTCCTAGTCCTTGGGTTGATATTTTGGATCGTGAGTTAATATTTGAGAAGAGTTTCCAAGTTGTAACTCACTTTTCGTTCTCTCTTTCTCGTACACTTCGACCTCTTCACCACCCTTGGGTGTTGTAAGTTGCTTGATCTCTTTTCATTTCTATCGGTATCTATTTTTCATTTTCATGCATTCATTTTAAATTCATAACGACTAAAACTCATAAAAACATAAAAACTACAAGTTGTTAAAACCACCTAGACGCCCTAGGAATGTCTCGATATCTTTTTATTCAAACGTACAATTTATTTAAATTTTGTCACAACTCATTTCTCTATACTAAAGTGAACCAAGATAGCGAATCATGCAAACTTAACAACATTAAATACGCTATATTCGAACCCTAATCTTAAGCTAAGTCGAGCAACCTTTTCATTTTTCTAAAAACTATTTTTTGGGCCTAAAGGGCTAACTAGCCCAAGTAAACTTTATTAAATATTTTCGAACTAAAAATAATTCAAGAGATATAGAAGCTTAGATCTGATTTTTATAAGCTTGAATAAGCTAAAGGAAATGGTTTTTATGAAAATAAAATTTAACTTTTCAAAAATTTAACTTTGGACTAAATTTGCAAAATATTTCGTTAAGAGGTCAAAAGTGTAAAAACTGTGAAACTTTCGGATTAGAACTGAAACAGTGAAATCTTAGGGGTAGAAACTGTCATTTAAGGAAAGATAAGTGTAAAAGTGTAAAAGTAACGTTTTGGATTAAAAATGTAACTATTTTTAATAAAAGGGTATAAAGTGTAACTTTTGGTAAAGTAAATGAGTAAAACTCGACATACGAATTCGTACTTTCAACATTTTTCTACATTTATATTTTTACTATAACACATAACATAGATGCATGACATCCCGCTTTACAAGAAATTATATTCACTTTAAAAATATTTAAAATAAATATTTTTATCAACCTTATAACGACAATAAACAATTAAATGTTGTTGATAACATTTTTGTATCAATAGAATAAATAACTATATTAAGTTATTTTTATCTTCAACCATTTTAAAACACATGAAGTCGGTATCACCGTACCCAAAGAATCTCACACGTCATTCACGCATCGAAACCGTAGAACCGATAATATATATATATATATATATATATATATATATATATATATATATATATATATATATATATATATATATATATATATATATATATATATATATATATATATATATATATATATATATATATATATATATATATATATATATATATATATATATATATATATATATATATATATATATATATATATATATATATATATATATATATATATATATATATATATATATATATATATATATATATATATATATCACATTAATTTAGGTCGCAAGTCGGAGGCTATTCACCTCTATTTTCATAACTACCCGTTGACATTCACTTGAACATTTACCGGAACCTACTTTACCGAGGTGAGTTTATAGTCCCACTTCTTTTTAAACTGTTTTCTAAACCCCGTGGGGAGATACATGCGATAAACCGAGCACAAGTATTTTTAGTATGCTGATAATTCCCGATTTCCTGATATTGCCTAAGTTGACCCCACGCTAAAAGTCCCTCTTTCACGAACCTTAATCACTTGCGAGTGAGCGCGTAATATAGTTAATAGATCTATTGGGACCGACAACCCACCTAAGGCAATCCCGATTTTGTTGTCAGGAGGTGAGCTATATTCGCACTTTTGGGAAAAACTAGCGTGACTTCCCTGAGGGCCCTTCGTCATCTACATCTTTCGTGGTGTAGGTGATTGCGACATGACTGTTAAGGCTTGTGTATCGTAAAACCTTAGGAGCAATATCGTATGTGTAGATTAATTTTTATACATACTTACGACCGAGCTAACCCGTGAGCTCACTGATTTCAAAACTGTTAACTTGTGTTCAAACTATTACTTAAACTAAGCTACTATAGATTCACTCAACCTCTGTGTTGACTTTTTAGCATGTTTATCTCAGGAAATTAGCAGCATGGTGGCACGGAGCTGGCAAAAGGGCACATGACCTCCCTTTTTATCTTAAATAAACTATTCATTCTTTCAAACTCCTAAAGATAACGAATGAATCTCCTAAAGATAAATTTTAACTTACCGAGTTGAATCAGAGATGTATGTATACGAATTCAGAAATCAACTATCAGAACCCAACAACTCTATAATAGAGAAAATAATAAGCATGAAATTGTGAAGGCAAAAGAAATAAAGATGGAGAAGTTAGCTCATGAAGAAAAGGCAGACAGTAAATGGATACTTTTACCCTTGTTCCTTGTATGGATTATTTGAAGTCGTTTTTTCACTGTCCATCTATGGGAAACAGAACTCAAGCAGAACAATATATAACCTTAATGCTTTTGATTAAGTTGAATGTTACCGTTATAGTGTACCTTTTATTTCCTTGTTTAGATGACCTGCCAAAATTCTCATAATACGTGATTTTGACCACCCAGAGCTGTAACACATTCCAAAAGCCAAAAACCTTTTGGGAAAAATATATTTGGGTCAATTTGCAAGAAGATAAGAAATTACATCATGAACCAAAAAATAAATGCAATGCAAACATGGATAAGAAGCAAAACCTTGGCATCGAGATATAAGTTGTAATGGTACTGCTTCAATTCCACCCTTCTGCACACATAGTCAATGTCAGAAACATGATATCTATATCAGTAAATGGTTAATTGTCATATTATATGATGTTTGATAATGCAGCAGTTAAATCTATATGACATGAATTAGAGTTTATAAAAAAAAAAAAAAAAAAAAAATCCTTATCGATGTTACTCATGCTTCAAACCAATTAAAACAACAAATTTCATAGTGGAATCATCAAATAATATCGATGGATGTAGGTATCTTGAATACTACTTAAGTCGTAATATGTGACAACATAAATCTAAATATATGATAGACCACATGAATCTATATACAACTTATAATAACAACTATTTTGCTTAGAAAGAGTTTAAAAGATAGCATACCATGTCACTAAAAATTCCTTTCAAACATTTCATCAAACATCTTGCCCTCTTTAACTCACTTACAAAACTTTGATCTTCTATCTTCAAATTCCTGCACAACATGTATCACAGAAAAAATGACACCAATCTCTAGATCTACTACATCAAACAACACTCATATTCATAATCAATGGAAAATTTAAAAGTACCAAATTAACAACACCAAACCCAACAAAGGAAACTCCATAGTTAGAAACATGCATAATCAAATATATCGAAACTCCATCGTTAGAAACATGCATATCGAAACTCCTTTTTTTCAAATATATCGAAACTCTTTTTTTTTTTTTTTTTTTGAATCGATGATATGGAATATGGAATGACTCAATCAAAAATTTTAGGGTAAATGAAAGTAATCACCATGAATTCGATAATTTGTTGAGAGGATGTTCATTCACCTTGACCTGCAACCATGGCACCATAAACAGAGCAAAACTAAATTTTAGTGAAAAAACTTTCATCCAAAAACTTAAAAGGTTTACCTAAATTGAACAAATAGTGCATCTGAATCAACCCATATTGTAGAGTCATTACACCAAAGGTTTTATTGTTTTTTATGTGATATGATTCAAAATGTGTTGTTGAGATGCGTGAATGGTTTAATGACATACGGTTACATGGTCTTGTGATTAATAAGTTACCATGAATAAGTTTTTTGAATTGATTTTGTTGAAGGCGAGTTGTTGAGGAGCGGTTTTGAGTTTGGGGATTAATTACTTACCATGAATGGGATTCGGGGTGATAAGCCTGTAAAATGTATCGCATAAGGAGGTTGTACGCATTAAAGCATGGACCAATCACAGCCAAGACACATCATCACATTAATTGCATAGGGTGCTTTAAGGGGCTTGTAAATTACTCTGGTTTATTAGTATAGATAGATTCAAGCCTTTTAATTTATTACGAGCGCCTTATGTAAAGAGTAAAAGTGGTGTGTGATCAATTTAATTTATTACGAGCGCCTTATGTGCAATTCAAGCCTTGCAATTTTTGAGAGTAAAAGTCAAATGATAGACTAAATATAAGGAGGGCATAACTGTCAATTTAAAAAAAAAATTATGTGTAGTGATCAATTTGCTATTTGTAAATATGAATTCCCATATCTAAATCGAGTGCAATCATTCGCCACAATCACAAATGAAACATGCAAAAATAAAACTGATACTTTCCACCTACCAACCAGTTACACCAATTAATGCCAAAAAAAAACCGTAGATGAAAAACTTCGAAATCAAACATGAAAATGAGTAATTAATATCGCCATCATGAGCCCAGTTTGGATAAGGATGGCTCAAAATCATTTATACCTATGGCCCAAAGTACTAACTGGATTGTCCAAATTGTTAATCGGCTATAATCGTAGAAAGATTTG
The DNA here is from genome assembly GCA_014162995.1 of Artemisia annua. Classification (NCBI taxonomy): domain Eukaryota; kingdom Viridiplantae; phylum Streptophyta; class Magnoliopsida; order Asterales; family Asteraceae; genus Artemisia; species Artemisia annua. Next base: position 29,249 of record LBNU01036161.1, on the reverse strand, counting down.
TGAGGAATAAAAAGGGTTAGAGCTTGGGATGGCAAAATCACCCGAAATCGACGGGGAAAACCGAAACCCGAACCGGTTGGGTTGGATTCGGGGGCGGGTTGGCGGGTTTGAATGCGGGTTTGGGTATTGATATATTTTTTTTGGCGGGTACGGGTTTGGGTACGGGTTCTGGTAATACCCGTCCGATTACCCGTACCCGTACCCGTATCCGCTTACCCGAATCTATACCCGCTTTATTGATATTATAATTAACTACAATATATATACATTATATATAATTTCTTCCATTATATTTTCTGTTATACATATTTCTATTACATAACATATTTTATTATGTACATGAATTATTCAAAAGCCTTAAATCGTTCGATACGATATTCATTTTCTTTAACTTAAAAAAAAAATGAATATATTAGGGTGTTTTCCTTTATTTTTTCGATGGATTTTAGTGTGACTTAATATTAATACCGCCATTTTGTCCATATAATATTCAATTGGGATAACCAAAACCCGTGGGGAAACCCGAAAAACTGATGGATAATATTAATCGGGTACCCGGCGGGTAATGGGGCGGATACGGGTTTGGATATTATAAACGGGTGCGGGTACGGGTACACTAAAACCCGCCCCGAACCCGACCCGTTGCCATCCCTAGTTAGAGCATTGGTAAACTTGGTGCCATGGCTTCAAGCCGTGGCCCAAAAAGTGCTGCCACGTCAGCAAAAATCTCCATGGCACCAGAAATCCCACGGCACCACATTCTGGCCGTATCCGTTGGCACAAGCAATTCTGGTGCCGTCGGCCTTTTTTTTTATTTATTTTTGAGTAAACTGCAAAAATGGTCCCTGTGGTTTTCTGAGATTGCAAAAATAGTCACTGTGTTTGGCTAATTGCAAAAATAGTCACTGTGGAGCAAAAGTTTTCATCATTTTGGTCCCTGGTTTTAACTGGCGTTAAATGATTCCGTTAGAAGTTACACATTTAGCCCCTGTGGCCCATGACCATTGCAGCGTCCATCCTTCTTTACTTCCTTTCGTCCCTGTTACGTTTTCATCCGTTTTACCGTTTTTCGTTCCGTTTTCTGCGTGTTTTCGCGTTTTTATGGTTTACCTGGTTTTTTTTTTTTTTTTTTTTTTTTTTTTTTTTTTTTTAACCTTTTCTCTGTTTTTTTTACGTTTTCGTCCGTTTTTAATGTTTCGTTCCGTTTCATTACGTTTTTCCGCATTTTTTACGTAAAATGAAAACGAAAAATACGGCAAAATAAACGTAAATGAAACGGACAATAAACATAAAACAGAAAACGTAAAAAAAACAGAGAAATGTCAATACAGACGAAAAGGTAAAAAAAAAACAGAGTAAACCATTAAAAACAGACGAAAACACGCGAAACGGACGAAAACGCGTAAAAACGATGAAACGTAAAGGGACGAAAGAAGGATGGACGCTGCAATGGTCATGGGCCACAGGGGCTAAATGTGTAACTTCTAACGGAAT